>JALJCO010002008.1:17500-218326 GCA_023101725.1 Atherinomorus stipes | reverse complement strand
CCAGGGGCCTGTACGACGAAGCCGGATTTTCTCTTATCGAGGTAACTTCAGGGTTAACCCTGGGTTTTTCGTCCTACGACGCTGGTTCACTTCTGATCGGGTTCTATCTCCCCGGTAACTTATGCTGAACGCCTAACCTGGTCTGGACCAGGTTAAGTTCTGGATAAGAGATCTCCGACTATGAAAGCACCACTCCCTGACCAATCAGCACTCTTGGAAAATGGCCTGCCCACTTTTAGAAGATCCTGTCGATGCCGGTGCGCAGATCGTGAGAGGAGTTTTTAGAAGAGAGAGAATATTCAGAGATGGTGCCTTTTTGATTTGCCACATGACACTTTATATGAAAGATGTAGGTTTTCCTCTGCTGGACTCCGTTACATCTGTCAGCTGTTAGAGCCGTACATCACGCAATGTAACGCATCGCAGCCGGACACCGACAACACCACAGATGCTCTGCATCACACTGAGGTTTTATTAATGTTAGACTAATTGAATTAATTTTGATATAGACCAACGCCTCACCACGAGTGAAAAAAAATTTTTGTGCTGTACTGATGTAGCTGAAAAGCTTATTTTTTGTGGCTGAATTATGCTCACGGTCCCACTCAGTAAAACGTCATTCATTTATTTATTCATTCATTCATTCACTGGTAGTTTGATGCACACCGTTGGCGACACTGAAAACGTATAAAAACATGTCATGTAATACCCGCTTTTTCCCTGTGGGCTGCACATATATTAAATGAAATTCCATTCATTCATGAAAGAGTGTGGCAGCATAGAATCTCGTCAATGGCCGGTTTGGATTATATATTTGTATTTGTTCTTTACTTGTTCCCATGATCGTCTTGCGCTGCGGGGTTGCATCTGAAATAATGTGATTAAGAGGTCACACATGTAGAAAACATGAATTTATGGAGCGCACACCCACCCATGCCGGCATGGTGAAGGGTTACAACACGTTCAACGATATGAGCCTAAAATATCCATATGCACAGTATGAGAAGCAAATATACTGAGGAAGCGCTGTAGTGTGATGAACACTAAATGATCAGAGTCCGATATTGTTCCATGATTGTACAATCGCACGGACTTGCTGCGCATTGACAGCCAGCAGTCATTCCTGGCTTTTGCTGCGGCGACTGTGTTGCCGCAGCATTTATTATCATTCCTGAATCATAATGTCGTGTTATCATTCAGGAATGATGATCCTGAATTCTACATATTTCTTAAGTATCATCGTCTGCTCCTCCATGATGAAATATGTCGCTCTCTGTTTCTCCATGTCTGTGATTGGTCAGATGCTTCCAACGCCGCCTCTTTTTTTGTGAGCGCGCACTGATTAAGATTGGAAAACCCTGGGTTGAGTTACCGAGTTGATAACCAGCTTCATAGTACCGTTTATCAAGACCGCAGATGTCTGGTTAAGTCAACCCAGGTAACTGAGAGAAATCCCGGGTATGTTAATCCGGCTTTGTCGTACAGGCCCCAGGGGCCTGTTTTATTTAGAATAATAAAACAATGTTTTATTATTCTAAATTATAATTTAATATTGTTTATTTATTACTACTTTATTCAAGTTCCTATTATTTGAACTACTATTTATATTTTAGCCTTAACCTGGAGGGTATGAAAACTTTTAAGAACAACGATAGATAGATAGATAGATAGATAGATTGATAGATAGATAGATAGATAGATAGATAGATAGATAGATCGGTCTGTGCTTGAAAGTTTACATACCCTCCCATTAAAGAAAAAGGCTAAATTCAAAATGGTAAAAAAAAAAAACAAAATAAAAACACGGAACTGAAAAAAGCAATAATAAATAAAAATATACAAAATTATAATTTAGAAAAAAAAATTGAATTGTGGTTTAAAAATAATAATTAAAAAAAACAAACAAACAGGATTGTCCCAGACAAATTAAAGCACCTTGCTCATGAACAGTGGACAAACATACCTGTCAACAGGTGCAGACGTCTGATTGGATGTTATTGAAAACACCTGATTGCAGTGATTGTCTCAAAGTGTTTAGCTCAGGAACCCCATCATGCTTGTTTGCTTGTTTTATTTTGTTTTGTTTATTTTCAATATTTCTGTTAATACAAAATTGATGTCATGACATTCATAAAAATTTTATTTACTATCACTTTTGGCAATTTCAGCTTATTTCACTGACAGCAGAGTTTTTTAAATCTACGTTTATGAGTCTTTAATGGAAGGGGATGTAAACTCAAGCACAACTGTAGATAGGAAATATGTAAACACAAAAATATGCACAAATAAACAGGACAAGAAAAACACAATAAATAAGTGGCAACATATACAGGAAGGTTATGTTCAATAAAGATATGGATGTTGTGTAGATGTGATCTTCTCTCACATGGAGGATTTATTGTGCAGTTATAGTGAATCTCTGTCTGTATAATACTGCCTCTGTAATCCTAAAGAATAAGAAAGGGTGATCATGCTTTTTCCTTCACAGCTCCGAAGCTTTTTGACAGACTTCCCATCTCAATCAAAGACTCTGAAAGTACAGACTCATTTATTTTCCGCAGCCATTGGGGGCTGTTAAAAATCTTTTATCTTGTTTACTTTGTTATTATCACTTTTTCTGTATCTATTTTTTTTTTTTTTTTAAGAATGCTTATTTGATTTTTTTCTTATCCATTGCTTCTGAAAACCATTCAGCTCTTTGGTCAGCTCCGATTTTTTTTTTTTAATTTGCTGGACAAATAATTTCAATTTGATTTGATTAGAATGGGTTAACTAATTACTTAAACCTTTCCTCATGACAGCGGCGCGGCAGCAGTCCATGATGGAGTCTCCAGTGTTTTCACGTTCTATCCATTAGCCAGCCATATTAGTTTATTTATCCTGCTGGCATCCCTGAGCTGATGCTGCTCCCCCAATTTACCACAGCATGATGACACTGGTCACAGACTGTAAGAACATCTCCAGCAGTTTGGACCTAAACATCCGAGTCTGCTGTGTGAGGTGGAAACTTTACTTTACTTGTTCTTTGAATGTTTTGTGTTAAACAATTTTGACATTCCAATTTATTTCTAATAATGATAGTTGTAGTTAATTGCATTTGGGCTTATAATGGGAGATAAGCAAAGCAACCATTGTATAACTGCCTGATTTTATTAGCTCAACATGACACAAATACAGGTTGTTAAACACTAAACCACTGTTTGTAATTTTATAAATTAGTTATTACATTTCAAACAAATCTGTGACGTACTTGAAACAAAACAAGTCTTGGACATTCACAGTTACCTATGCTTTTTTAACTTGACCTTCTTTCTTCCTCCTTGATTATTGATACTCTCCCTCAGTGTTCACACTTTGAATGTCAACAGGGCTTTATTGTTTTAGTTCAGTTTAGCTTCTCCTCTAAATAAGCTATAGCAGTTATGCTATTTGATGCGACTTCACTTCTACACAGTATTTTGTTGTTATGAATAAAGGTTAGTGAATAAAAAAGAATTCAGGAAATTTGTTTAACTAAACATCGGCTGGACAGCAATCCAACCAGAGTCCAGCAGCGACTGATCAGCCAATCAGACGTCGAACATGTTCGTCTTTGATCTGCCATTTTTAAACTTTGAAATTTGTGAGTCATAGGCTGTGTCCGAATGTCCTCCCTACTCCCTAACCCCTCATTCACTACATAGGGCTGCACAACATAGCAGACTATCTAGTGCCCTCGTTCTGCCTGTAATTCGGACACTAAGCTGACTACTTTTTCCTCTCCGCAAATCACGTGATTACCAGGTGTCACCGTGGGAACCACGGCGGCATCCACGACTCGCGAAAAGATTTAATCTTAAATGAAATCTGTCATTTTAAATGAAGGTATTTTATTTACTTATCTTGTGTTTAATCCTTTTCTGTTGTTTCTTTCTCTCCTTTTTTTCTGCCGCTCGATATGTTCAACACCTCACGCCATTCAGCTCTTCTGACCGCAATGCATTGTGGTCTATATTGTCCCGTCTAGGGACCATCGAAGCTCACTAGTTTTCAAGATGCATTGTGGGTAACTTTGAGTGCACTACTTTTTTCTTTCTGGACATTCGGACACCCCTACAAAATGGCGTGATCCCTATATAGGGCCATATGTAGGGAGTAGGGTGGACATTCGGACACAGCCATTGTGTGAGATACTGGATGAAGACGATGAAGATGATGATGTCAGAGGCCTGAAAACAGAAATGAGCTCATGTTATTTTCTTCTTCTTTTACCACTTTAAAAATTGTTTCTGTATTTCGAAATTCCCAGATCTCTTTGGGAATGTCTCTACTATTTCTTTGTGAGTGTCTCTTCAATATCTTTAGGAATATGCATTCATTCATTTTCTGTTCCAATTGTCCAGTTCAGGGTTGCAGGGGTTGTTGGAGCCTATCCCAGCTATTATCAGGCGGGAGGCAACCTGGACAGGTCATCAGTCTGTTGCAGATGTTTAGAAATATCTCCACAGTTTTAGGGGAATCTCTCTACCATCGCTTTGGAATGTCTCTACAATATCTAGTAATATCTCCAGAACTTTTGGAGGGAATGTCTCTGCCATGTCTGTAGGAATGTCTCTACTATCTCTTTGGGAATGTCTCTACTATATCTTTGGGAATGTCTCTGCCATGCTTTGGGAATGTCTCTACTATATCTTTGGGAATGTCTCTACCATCTCTTTGGGATTGTCTCTACAATATCTTTAGGAATGTCTCTACAATCTCTTTAGAAATCTCTCTACTATCTCTTTGGGAATGTCTCTACTATATCTTTGGAAATGTCTCTGCCATGCTTTGGGAATGTCTCTACTAGCTCTTTGGGAATGTCTCTACCATGTCTTTGGGAATGTCTACCATCTCTTTGGGAATGTCTATACCATCTCTTTGGAATGTCTCTGCCATCTCTTTGGAATGTCTGTACAACATCTAGGAATATCTTCAGAACTTTTGGAGGGAATGTCTCTGCCATGTCTTTAGGAATGTCTCTACTATCTCTTTGGGAATGTCTCTACTAGCTCTTTGGGAATGTCTCTACCATGTCTTTGGGAATGTCTACCATCTCTTTGGGAATGTCTATACCATCTCTTTGGAATGTCTCTGCCATCTCTTTGGAATGTCTCTACAACATCTAGGAATATCTTCAGAACTTTTGGAGGGAATGTCTCTGCCATGTCTTTAGGAATGTCTCTACTATATCTTTGGGAATGTCTCTACTATATCTTTGGGAATGTCTCTGCGATGTCTTTAGGAATGTCTATAGTATCTCTTTGGGAATGTCTCTGCCATGTCTTTAGGAATGTCTCTACTATCTCTTTGGGAATGTCTCTACTAGCTCTTTGGGAATGTCTCTACCATCTCTTTGGTAATGTCTCAACTAGCTTTTTGGGAATTTCTCAAATCTCTTTGGGAATGTCTCTACCATGTCTTTGGGAATCTCTCTACCATTTCTTTGGGATTGTCTCTACAATATCTTTAGGAATGTCTCTACAATCTCTTTAGAAATCTCTCTACAGTCTCTTTGGGAATGTCTCCACAATCTGTTTGGGAATGTATCTATTACTCCATCCAGCCTCTGGGATCCTTGTCCATTCTTCATAGTCAAACTGTTCCAGCTCATTCAGGTTCTGGTTTTCTCAGCTGGACTAAGGTCGGGACTTTGACTCGGTCATACCAACACATCCCACTTAATGTTTCTCTATCAGGATGATGAGGATCATTGTTCTCTTGGAATACAAAACTCTGCCAAAGTCTCATATCTCTAGAAGACTAAAACAGGTTTTTCTTTAGAATTTTCTTGGATTCATTTCCACCCATCATTCTCTCAGTTCTGACCAGTTTCCTTGCTGATAAAAAACATCCTACATCATCATGATACTGCCACCACCATGCTTCACTGTGGGGATGGAAAGAGTTGGGATTGCTCTTTGATGTTCTAAAAGTTCAGTTTTTGTCCCCTTACCTCTACATGTTTGGGAAGTGTCCTACATGTCTTTGGTCAACTTTTCTGTCAGCATTGCTTTTTTATGTCCATAATTTGTGGAGTGTCCAGCTTGTAGTGGTCCTCTGGACATATCCAGCTGTCTCTGATGTTATGCCCAGCTCGTTGGAGAGCATAACAAAGAAGGGAGGACCACAGTGATAGTTTGTAAATAATGAAATAATTTATTAAAGTATTCAACAAAAACAAAAGAACCAACTAAGTATCAAGTCAGCTATCAGTAAACAACCAAACCATACCAAACCCAGGACCTGGACCCAGACAGGAGCCCAGCAGGCATCTGCCTTCAGGAGAGAAGGAGGGGAGAGAGGGAAGAAGAGAAGAGGGGAGCCATTTTGGATTCCCCATGCTTTTAAAGCCTCCAAGCAGGTGAAGCCAATCCTCTAACAAGGTAAGAGGGGCAGGCCCTCAAGGAGGATCTGCAACAAGCAAGAAAAAGGCAGGAGCAGGAAAACATAACCAAGGCCTGTGGCCTGCACACTGATGTGGAACTTTAGGCTACTTCAAGGTTTCCTTTGGTCTACTTGTTGTGTCTCTGATTAATGTCCTCTTGGTCCTGTCTGTGAGTTTTGGTGGACACTCCTCTCTCAGCAGGTTGGTTGTGATGATTGATTTATTGTTTGACTTTAAGGTGGCACTATTGTGGAACATCTGAAGACTCTTGAGTCAGGATGATGATAATGGTGGTGATGAGTGTCTTCTCTTAGGTCCTTGGTGAGACGAGGAGGATGGAGCTTCTTCCAGGTGACAGAGACAATTTGGCGATCCAGACCAGAGGAGGTCCTGAGAAACATGAAGTGACTGGCTGGGTTCTGGTCAGTGATTTTTTTTTCAGACTTAACCTATTTTATTTTATTTTACTTTATTTAAAGGTATAGTCCGAAGTTCCCCCCGTAAAAAATAAACGTTAGACTTGAAGAAGTGAAATCTGTCTCAGACCCCGCCTTTGGGCCTCTACTCCCGTGCAGTGGTGCGTTTGAATGCAACTCTCTCTTCACCTGCCTGTAGTTCACTCTTTTGTATTTTTTTGGTGTGTTCGGGGCATTTCTGGGTGGAGATTTTTGTTTATATCAGCAGCCAATGACAAAGCTAAGTGCTTGACGCTGTGTGGAAATAAGCTCATGATTGGAGCAGATTGGAGCTCTGAAGGAGAAGCTTGAAGTTGAATAGGCTAGCTAGAACGAGGCGGCCATTAGCCTGAGAGGGAGGAGCACTAAGTTTGAATACTGTTGTTTGCAAACAAACGCTGGAGGGACTTTGGACTCTACCTTTAATGATGATAAAGCAAATATTTATAAAATATATATATATATATATATATATATATATGAGAAGCTATACATACAAAGATGCTAAAAGATAAAAATCAAACAAGCAAACAAACAAGGGGTAGGTTTGTTGGCTATGTGGCTACGTGTATATATTATTCGCCCCCAAATTAAAATATTTCATGATTTAAAAGAATTCTTCAAAAAAGTTTGTGGATGATTGCTTCCTGGATTAATTTTTTTCTAGTCTGAGCTGCTCTGGGTAGATTTCACTAGATGGCATACTTCATGGCACTATCCTTTAATAATTAAAACACTTTTATTTCTATGGCACAGTAACTGTGACCTCTGAACACACAAACAACTTTTAGTCTACACTTTTTGTGGGTTAAAAGGATTCTCTTACTGAATGCATAAATTAAACTTCAGAGACCATCACAGGAAGTAATGTCATGACTTCAGCTGCCTGTTGGACCAATTGGAACCAGTATGTTTCAGATCTCCCCTCTGACCAAAGAAGACGAAGGATTGTACGAGTGTCATGCCACCAACTCCAAAGGTGAAGCCTCAGCTGTTGGATCCATTCACCTGGTTGAATCCACTGATGACAACGCCACCAAAAAAGGTATCAGTGATGACATCATCAATCAAACTAAAGAAAAATTAGCTTCTCTGATAAGGAAATAAAATCAAAAGTCCTTAAAGTCTTCCAGAGATTTATGTTTTTACTTAAAAATTTTTTTTAAATGAATAAAATGGCAAAAAAGGACCAGATTTTATGGAATATTTATTAGTACATCAATAATGTCTCCATTCAGGATCCATTCAAATAATTTATATTAAATATTTAATACAATGAGCTGTCTAAAACAAACAGAGGAATTTTACTGTTCTTGTATTTTTACTGATTTCCCCCCCCCGTCAATCAGTGTTTTGTTGGTGGTTTTGGACAATGAAGAATTTCTTGGACTGATGATGTCATTTCTTTTCAGTGATGGAGGTGGAGCTGAGATCAGCTGATCAGTGACATCACAAGAAACCACAAGGATTCCAATTTTTGCAGAAAAGTTAAAAAAAAATATGTCTTTTCAGTTTTAAAGTTTTACTTTTTTTCTTTACTATATTTTGACATTTAATGTTTTCTCATTTATTTTTCTCCTGAGAAAATATGTATCACTTTTATTTAGCACAAGAAAGAGCTGGGCAGGTAATTAACTGCTGATTACCATGGCAGCAACAGCATCAAATCTTCTTGTTGACATGTGAGCAGAAAATGTGTCACATGTTTTTCAGCTATCACTTGTTCTGTAATAAAAACACTTTTATTTGAATGCTTTCAGGCTTTTTCTCTGCTGTTACAAGAAACTATTAAATTCTTGACAAAACCCCTGGTACTGGGAGCAGCTGTCTTATGAACAACTTTATACACCAGGGGTAGCCAATGTGGTGCCTGCAGGCCCTGCTTTAAAGACAGCCATCACCAATGTGTAAAATGGATTATGCTTTTTAAAATCCATTTACATTCATGGAAATTTAAAAATGCCAGTACTGAATAAAGCAAGAAAATAAGATGAAAAAATGAAATTCAATGTAGGAATATATATGAATTTATGAACCCTTACAGGTCAAATATCAAAGCTGTGCGCAAAAACTAAGCACTGCTTCACTCACTTCCCTTTCTACATGCTAGCGGGCACAGCCTCGATGAGAGCCAAGTCCACTTACCACATAAGGGACTTCTTAGCATGTAGCCCTTCGTATTGTTCAGTATCCTCAAAGTAGCTCCCAGATTCAAAAAGGTTGGGGACCCCTGTTCTACACACTGCATGAGATCCATGAAGGACAGAGGATCTTTGTGAAGCAGCAATCTTAACATCTACTGTAGTATACGAAAATGACTCAGATAAATCGTGCGTTCTAGTTGTCTCGGAACTCGTTTTCTAAAGTAATTTTCCGAGGAAGTGACGTTATGAACTCATTTTTCCGAGATACGAACTCGTAATTTGCAGAGGACCCGAGATTGTAGATTTAAAGATGGCGGTGTCCAGTACCATTGTTGTGTTCTATATAAGAGATTTTCTGATCATAATTTCCAAGTGTAAACAGCACCGAGTTGTTGTTATTGAATTTTACTGTCTAATGCTGTCTTTTTTTTTTTCTTTAAAACGCAGCGTGATTATGTGTTTATTAAACAAATACACTGAAATTAGCTGTTGTTGTCATGGTAACATTGTTATAATGTCTGTGTTATTTTTCTGGCTAGAAATGTGTTATTTTCTAACAGTTCTAGCTCAGAAATAGGCTTTTTTTGGTGATTTCTATTTTTTTCCCCCAGTTGGTGCAACTGCAACCCAAAATACCTGGTGATGACATCACCAACTCGCGTCTGCTCGGAATCCCGAGACAACTGGAATGCACCAAAAGACTACCAAGCATTGCCATCAAAACACCATTTATCTTCATCTCTCTTTTATTATTATTAAACATTCTCTTTATATATTTTCAACATTTGAACAGTCCAGCACTGTGCATACGTATTACTGTATATAAGACACAGCAAATCCAAAATACATCTGCAGCAATATTCTCAAAGGTTCTTACATTTCAAGTAGTTACATTCCGTGTTCTGAGGTAACTTAACACTTCAAATCAAATCAAATCAAATCAAGTTTATTTATATAGCCCTTTACAGTACCCATTGGACACACAAAGTGCTTTACAGGAGGGGTAACAGAAAAACATTGGGACAGGTGGGGGAGGGAGAAAAAAAGGAAACCACTGTCCCGCCCTCTGCAGAGGACGTGATAATGGGTTAAAAAAAAAAACACCCTCAGTACAATTAAGCACGTATACAGACAATCACAATATCATGACACTTCATCAAATTTTACTAGAAACAGGTCATTCTGCCCGCTAATACGAAATCTTAGTCTTTCCAGAGAAATATAATCTGATATCAAAGATCTCCAGAGATGTATTGAGGGAGGTTCATCTCCCACCCATTTGGCCATAACAGCCTTTCGGCCCAACAAAAGCAAAAATTGAATAGTGTCTTTACATGGTCTTAGTGATTTAGGGATATATCCCGATAAACATAGTACTGGGTTGGGCAGTAGTTGCTTCTTAATTATCACACTGATCTCATCACAAACAGTTTGCCAAAATCGTTGAATCTCTCTGCATTCCCAGAGGCAGTGAAATCTTGTCCCAAGAATAATCTTACATTTCGGGCAGTTTGGAGGGGCCCCTGTTGTGTATTTACTATACATACATGGAACTATATAAACATTTTGTAAGATATTACATTGCATTTCTCTGAATCTGTTACGTACTTGATATTTTCGATGGTAAACATAATATTTCTTCCCACATTTCTCCGTCAATCGTTTTCAACTGTGATTCCCATAGTTTCTGAAGAAATGATAGTCTGTCTGTCTTCAAATATTGCAATTTGGAATAGAATTTGGATACAAAGTGACCTTGTTTATGACTATCTAAAAGAGTCTTTTCTAATGAGTGAAAATCATCTGAAAGATTGAGAGAACCCATTTTAGCAGACCCATAGTGTATGACCTGGAGATATTTATAAAATTCTTTTGCCTGTAGTTTATATGTAGTCTGTAATGATTCAAATGTTTTAAATTTTCCCCTCTCCCAAAGGTCATACAAATGATGAATCCCTGCATCATACCAGTTTTGAAAGTTAGGTCCAATGCTCTCCTTGGTTAATTCAGGATTAGGGCTGGACGATAATTCAATATCAATATATATCGATCGATAGACTTTTTTTTCAATATAAAACAAAGAGGGTCAATAAAAGTTCAATATAGAAGCACAGTTTTCTGCTGTAGCCTATTGGGTAGCATGATACTACAGTCACTCCTTCTGCCAAACCAATCACAAATGCAGACCAGGCAAAGGCTGAATTGGAATTTAGTGTTATGTCCCTTTCAAACTTGCATGATAAGCAGTAATATTGTGAACTCTGTCCTTTACAACGCTGCATTCAGACATGCGTACCGGTCTTTTACCTTGGAGATGTAGCGGACATGTACCGGCTGGTCTACATGTCACAAGAGCGGAAATGTTGCGGCACGTAGTTTTGGCTGAAAGCACAAGAAAATGTTCTGGACAGAGTTGAAGGGAGAGCGGGGGCTGTGCTGACTTTTCCGCAACATTTCCTGATGTCTGAAAGTATGGGATCAAAATCATGCCAGAGACAATTTGTGTGTGAAAAAGATTTTTCATGTAAAATAATGTTTTGAAGTTGTATAAAACAAGTCGTGCTTGTAAAAAAAAGTTATGAACCCACAGAATCATTTTGTGGTTGTGTGAGAAACCTTTGTGTGCAGAAATATTATTTGCAAACATGTAGATCAGTTTCGTATTTGTGTTTTATTTTTCTGTGTGTGTGAAAATTGAATTTGTACCTGTAAAAGTTTCGCCACACAAAAATATCTGTACGAGTGCGACACCTAGGGCTCGTGTGCGACACTGCACCTACGAGCTCACAAAACAGAAACTTACAACCACAAAACTTTTTTACGGATTGAAGACAAGTCAAAGTCGTGCCACTAACAGCCAATCAGGACACTGCATTCTGGCAAGCCAAACAGCCAATGATGTGGTGGATTGGTGATGACGTTTATTTTTGGGGACGAAGACGATACCGTTAGCAAAGGCTCTTGGCTGCTAGCAGTCAGAGCGCAGCGGCAGCTACATACTTGTTGCAAGAGGGAGGCTGTTCAATCCGAAGCCGGCCACTGATCTGATCACTAACAGGCCTGCTGGAGAAGGCGGCTACTGGCAGAAGAACTTGGCCGGTTATTTTGGTGTTGATCGCCGCAGCTTATCGGATCATCTGTCTTGCTGAACGTGCGTTAGCTTTGGAGAGGCTAACGACTAGCACATCTTGGATAGTCCCACTGGATTGTGTTCTTCCTCCGCATGTACATGAATGTTGGGGGATGAGTTGTGTTGTGATGAAAGACTGAGGCTAAGCCGTGTAAGTGCTTAAACGGGCATGATACCTCTTACCAGGCGTTCAACAAGGGGCTTTTATTTGCCCATTTATTATTATTTTAACTGGTAAAGGAGGACGTGTAAATGCCAAGTTGACAGGTAAACTGCCTTGTATGGATAACTTCACTGTTTGAGAAAAGCAGTTTGTCAGGTATGTTCAGTTTTAGCCACAGATATTTTCTTTATCTGTTTCTTTGTCATTGAAATGCAACTAAGGTTGTTTTTATTTTTTCCAAACATTGATAAAGCTGGAGTTCACATGATTGTCTGTGTCTCATTCATTCACAACTGATCAGTAAACATAAACAACTGATCAATTATCCAGCGTCTAACATGTCAGCTGGAATCTCAGATAGGTTATCTAATTTTTAGTTTACTTTGTTCATTAAACGATTTTTATTTATTCAATGATAAATGTTACTATAATACAATGTTGTTTTAATGTCTTTTTTTTCAACTTTGAAAAGCAAGAGGTCGATTCATGATAGATTTAACATAAACCAAAAATCAACATTATTTCAAGAAAGGGAAGCCATCGCCAGCAGGTAGTACTGAATAAAAACAATAAGAACTTTATTAAAGAAATAAACATGGTACTAAAGTAATATAAGTGGAAAAATAGGCTCAATAAATGCTCAAATAAAAGTAATAAAATAAAAGAACTAAAATGCAAAAAGGCGCTTGTGATGGCTGGCGCCTTCACTGGCTGTGGATCCGTCCCGGTCCGTGGCGGCCGCACTGAGCCTCCTCTTGGGGTCCACAACTGTCCTCCGACTCCCGAGCCATGTTTCTCCACCGCCACCATCCCCTGAGCCCCCAGCCAGGGGGATCAGACGTCCTCCGCCAACCTGTCCTGCTCCCCTCTCTTTCTCTCGGGACTCTGTAAATTTCCCGTATTTTAATAACAGCCTATTTGAAGAAAAAAAAAAAAAATCCCCTGCTTCTCCAAACTGACGTCACCAGCTTCAGGAGAACCGTCACCTGCAGGAGCCTGGAACAGTGTGGTGAAACGCATCCACTAAAAAACACGTTGTCCTCATTATTTATGAAGTTTATGACATCTGTAAAGCCTTTAAGCCCGATTGACACCACGTGCGCGTGCGTGAGTCGTGGTCAGTCAACTTATGCCGGTAGGGTTTTTCTGTGTGATGCGTCACAGCAGACCACTGCGCGCTTCTGGGTTTCAACATTGTTCATGTAAAACAATCCTCTGCATTCTGAAGGTGTGATGCTTGTAGGAGCCATAAATAGCGTTTTGGTGTTTGATCTGGGGTTGATAATTATTTTAATTTTGGTTGTCATGGTGACGTCTGGCATGGGTGACGTGGTGGTAATCAGTGACACGCATTGAGCTGTCACTGTCACACGGGAGAGAGAGGAGGGCTGGGTAGCAAGCATTTTTTTATCCCTACACAAAGCTTGTGGGCGTTAAGTTAAGTGTGCTGTTATGAAACAGTTTGTCCCGCATCAGGTGAGCTATAAAGCGCCTTAATAAAAGAAACGCAGCCGAGCCTTGTGCGTAATTTTTATGGAAGCACCAGGGCTTCATGCAAATAGCTAGATGAAGCCATCCCCTGCCTCCAGTGTCTGTGGAAGTCACAGTGCTTAAAGCAGTGACTGTGTCGATGTCGGGGAATCCCTGCGTCATTAGTGAATCCCAGACACACGAGTGAATATCAGAAATTAGAAGTTTGGTAGGCTAATGTAAATAAAACGTTTAACTTACATACCAATGTGAAATAAAGAGCAAACGTGTTAATTGAAAATATATGCAAAATAAATAAACGTGCGTCATATACAATTTAGTCCTTTAATTTAGGCTGTAAAATAATGTAGGAATGTTCACAAATGATGTGTCAACAATGATGATCAGAATCTGATCGGCCTGGTAGTTAGAAAGTGGTTCTTTAAGATTTTCTATAGCCTATTGTGTCTGATTTTATGTGGCCCAGCGTCCCACTTTGGGCATCAAACGTGTTTTTAACACCGACATCGCGTTTGATCTGGACGGGCTGGCACAGATATGTGGACTCCCTGGAAGTCGAGCCCATTGAAACTGAAAATGTTCTAGGTAGCTCTGGCTATTCACATGAGTGACAGGAACACAAAGAATTTTACATCACTTTCCTTATTAACCAGATAACCGCACATGCCTTTTATAAAAGACTAACGCCGTCGCTTTGTCTTTCTTTTTTTTACGACTGCAGCAATCAAGTAAACAGTAGGCTATGTGGTGGCAGCCTACTGCACAACCTGCCAGTAAAACACGATTTTGCTTTTCTTTCTTTCTTTTTTATTTTTAAGGGGGCTTTGACACAGTAACCACAGCATTATACGACTCAGCTTTAAATGGTTGCCAGCTTCCAGTGGGACCAGCCAAGATGTGCTAGTCGTTAGCCTTTTCAAAGCTGACGCACGTCCAGTACACTATACGATTCAATAAGCTGCGGCGATCAACACCAAAATAACCGGCCAAGTTCTTCTGCCAGTAGCCGCCTTCTCCAGCAGGCCTGTTAGTAATCAGATCAGTGGCCGGTGTTACGGGGTAACTGGTTTTCGTGTTAACTGGTGATTTTTGCAGATGTTGCCTTCAGGAGTGCTCAGCCTGTTTTCCGAACGCGCAGATTCGACAATCCATATGAAAACACAGCCCAACGCTTCAGTTTGCTGTTCAATAAAGTTAAACAAAACTCAACGCTGTGTTGTTGATTTGTGACTATAAAGAGTTCTGTTGGTATGAAACTGTGGCAGGCAATAAATAAAATACACGTAAATAAAACACACATTCTGACGATAGCAGCAGGGTTCGAACCTGCGGCATACGGAAAAAAAAGTCACCCCTCATTAGGGAGGCGTAACCCGCTACACTACGAAGCTCGACACAGCAGCGCCCAAAACTGTCATATTTCACGTCTCAGCTGGTCTTCCTATGTAAACATCACAAGATAACACGCCTGCCCGTGTTATCTGGTTATCGTGTTAACTGGTGACATTCACTGCACTGTTTGCTACTCAGTACATCGCAACAACGGTTTGGTTTTCAGCCTTTCTTACCGTCATTTTGTCTTAATTCAGCCGTTTTAATGCTTCGTTTAGTGAATCACAACTTGTAATGTTGTTTAATCTGTCCACAACCCACAGGTAGCCAGGTAGCTACAACGTGACGCTTCGCTTAGCTCTTCATTAAAACTGAGCGACCGAGCAAACTAACACTCGTTGATTTGTGAAATTATACAGTGTTGTGGGCGCGAAGACATGGCAGACAATACATTAAATAAACAAACAAACAAACAGACGAAACATTCAAAAAGCCCAATGTCGTGGCAGCTAGGTTCGAACCAGGAGCAAAACAAAAACACATAAGACATGTCAGTGAACTTACACACTGAGCTAAACAACATTATGAGTAAAATTCCCATATCTTAAAAGTTACTTTTCTGATGTTGATTTTATGTAAACATAACATGCATGCTTGTGTTATCAGGTCATTGTGTCTAGTGAACTGTAATTGCGTGAAATCATGTAATCGCAGTTATTTTCAGACTTGACACTGAAATCGTTCCTGACTGTCATCTGTCCACAAAGAACGACAAAACGCTGCACTTCTCTGCGACGACTTTCTCTGTGACAACGTTCGTCTAGTTTTGGATTAAACGAGGCTACATTTGGCCAGAATGAGCGAGACTGGGGCTGCAGGCCCAAATGTTGAGATCTATTTAGCAGCAAACTAATACAGTGAAGAATAAGCTTCATTTCAGTCAACAATTAATGTCACCAGAAAACACAAGTACACATGTTAACTTGTGATGTTTACATAAAATCAAGATCAGAAAAGTAACTTTTAAGATATGGGAGTTTTACCCATGATGTTGTTTAGCTCAGTGTGTAAGTTCACTAACACGACTTATGTGTTTTTGTTTTGCTCCTGGCTCGAACCTAGCTGCCACGACATTGGGCTTTTTGAATGTTTCGTCTGTTTGTTTGTTTGTTTATTTAATGTATTGTCTGCCATGTCTTCGCGCCCACAACACTGTATAATTTCACAAATCAACGAGTGTTAGTTTGTTCGGTCGCTCAGTTCTAATGAAGAGCTAAGCGAAGCGTCACGTTGTAGCTACCTGGCTACCTGTGGGTTGTGGACAGATTAAACAACATTACAAGTTGTGATTCACTAAACGAAGCATTAAAACGGCTGAATTAAGACAAAATGACGGTAAGAAAGGCTGAAAACCAAACCGTTGTTGCGATGTACTGAGTAGCAAACAGTGCAGTGAATGTCACCAGTTAACACGATAACCAGATAACACGGGCAGGCGTGTTATCTTGTGATGTTTACATAGGAAGACCAGCTGAGACGTGAAATATGACAGTTTTGGGCGCTGCTGTGTCGAGCTTCGTAGTGTAGCGGGTTACGCCTCCCTAATGAGGGGTGACTTTTTTTCCGTATGCCGCAGGTTCGAACCCTGCTGCTATCGTCAGAATGTGTGTTTTATTTACGTGTATTTTATTTATTGCCTGCCACAGTTTCATACCAACAGAACTCTTTATAGTCACAAATCAACAACACAGCGTTGAGTTTTGTTTAACTTTATTGAACAGCAAACTGAAGCGTTGGGCTGTGTTTTCATATGGATTGTCGAATCTGCGCGTTCGGAAAACAGGCTGAGTACTCCTGAAGGCAACATCTGCAAAAATCACCAGTTAACACGAAAACCAGTTACCCCGTAACACCGGCTTCGGATTGAACAGCCTCCCTCTTGCTCCAAGTATGTAGCTCCCGCTGCACTCTGACTGCTAGCAGCCAAGAGCCTTTGCTAACGGTATCGTCTTCGTCCCCAAAAATAAACGTCATCACCAATCCACCACATCATTGGCTGTTTGGCTTGCCAGAATGCAGTGTCCTGATTGGCTGTTAGTGGCACGACTTTGACTTGTCTTCAATCCGTAAAAAAGTTTTGTGGTTGTAGGTTTCTGTTTTGTGAGCTCGTAGGTGCAGTGTCGCACACGAGCCCTAGGTGTCGCACTCGTACAGATATTTTTGTGTGGCGAAACTTTTACAGGTACAAATTCAATTTTCACACACACAGAAAAATAAAACACAACTACGAAACTGATCTACATGTTTGCAAATAATATTTCTGCACACAAAGGTTTCTCACACAACCACAAAATGATTCTGTGGGTTCATAACTTTTTTTTACAAGCACGACTTGTTTTATACAACTTCAAAACATTATTTTACATGAAAAATCTTTTTCACACACAAATTGTCTCTGGCATGATTTTGATCCCATATGAAAGCGCCGGGACACGATAAGTCTGCAAGAAAGCGACATGTTTAAAAAGACGAGTCTGTTTAAAGAGCGGATGGACTTTACCGCTCATGTTCCACAATGCAAGTCTGGAAACGGCTTTAGGGTGAACTTTATTATGAGTAGGTCATTCAGCAAAAGCTTAAATGGCCAGGGCTGCACCTAAAATAGCTTTTATTTTGATAATGGCTTCTTTTTTTTTTTTTTTTTTTTTGATAAATAGCGATATCGATCGATACAGATTTTTTTTTATCGATAATCTTTTTTTCTATATCGTCCAGCCCTATTCAGGATTATCAGTCAGTGTTGTTAAACAACTCAGTTTATGTTTAGTCCTAAACAATTTCCGTAAAAAAATTCCAGGCACTACACACATTAGTAATTAAGTAATTGTCTTTTGTCATAATTGGTAATTCGCTACTGCATTTTTCAAGTAAGTTGACAGGAGAATACGGTTTGGAGAAAGTTGCTTCAAACCATGGCGGTTTTGGTTCAGCACTCGACCATATTGAAGTAATTCTAGCTTGCATTGAGGATATATAGTTTTTATTGTTGGGAAGGCCCCATCCTCCTAGTTCTTTTGGAGATTGTAAAATATTTAATTTAATTTTGGGCTTCCTGCCAGCCCAAATAAAGTCAGAGATGGCTTTATTTATATCTTTAATGTTACTTTTTTTCAAAAATATAAAGAACATGGATAATGGGTAAATGATTTTAGGGAGAATTGTCATCTTAATAAGATTGACTCTGCCCAGAAAGGTAACAGGAAGCTTTTTCCAGCTCAGCAACTTGTCTTTAATGTGTTTTACCATGGGGTTAACGTTTTCAGCATAAAGTTGACTAATTTTAGAGGTTATTCTAACCCCCAGGTATGTAAATCCATCCGGTGCCCATCAAAAGGGTTTTACAAAGTCGGGCTTACACTGAAATGAAAAACCAAGAGGCATGATTTCAGATTTCGAAAAATTAACCCTGTATCCAGAAACTTGTCCGAAATCTTCCACACAACTAGCGTAGGTATTGAATTTTGTGGGTCCGTTAATCTCAGGAGGATATCATCTGCGTACAACAAAATTTTGTGCTGTGTTTTTCCTATTACCGTTCCTTTGATATTTGAAGTTTGCCGGATAGCAATTGCTAATCGTTCTATAGCTAAGGAAAACAGTAGAGGTGATAGTGGTGACCCTTGAGCCGTGCCCCTGTCAAGCTGAAACTGGGCGGAAATTAAATCATTTGTTAAAACATAAGCAATGGGCATTTTATATAAAAGTCGTACCCATCGAACAAAATCTGATTGAAAGCCAAATCTTCTCAACACTTCAAGCATGTATTTTCGCTCAATGCGGTCAAATGCTTTTTCTGTGTCCATTGTTACTATGGCACTCGGAGTTTGACGGAAATTAAGATAATGAATAATGTCAGTTAAACGTCTTGTGTTGTTTGATGAGGTACGGCCTCTTATAAACCCTGTTTGGTCTACATCAACTACATCAGTCACCACTTTCTCTAGTCGATTAGCTATCATTTTTGAAAGTATTTTAACATCCACTTAATGCGGCGATACGCGGCACACAGCTCTTGGTCTTTCCCCTTTTGGGAATAACTATAATATGAGCTAAATACATAGATTTCGGGAGTTCATCGTCCTCAAAAGATTTGTTAAACACACGTTGCAGTGACTTATTAATTTTGTTTTTCAGCTTTTTATAAAATTGAGCACAAAATCCATCAGCCCCTGGGTTTTTATCTGGCTGGAGAGAGGAGATTGCTTTATCAATTTCTATTATTGTTATAGGTCCTTCCAATAGTTTAGCTCGTTCATCTGTTAATCGAGGTATCTGTAAGCCATCTAAGAAGTATTCCTATTGTTTGTTTGACGAGTTTGATCCTCATCAAATATTGCAGAAATATTAGTTTTTTGGGGAAAGTTTCTCGCAAGACGAGCTCAGAACTTATTTGGCTTATTTCCAAATTCGACTATCTCTGTCTAGCAAACAGAATATCAGACTCAGCCTTCTTTATTAGTAAATTAGTCAGCAGTAGTCTTGTCTCCTTTAACTCTTTAAGTACCTTGGCCAATTTAGAACTACAAAAATCCTCCTCTAATTTTTTTTATTTTATTTTCAATTCGTAATTGTTCCTGAGTGCGTTCTTTTTTCTTCTGACTAAAGTATGAGATAATCATGCCTCACATATAAGCTTTGTAAGCTTCCCATACCAATCTTGGATCAGAGTCATTGCAGTCATTAACTTCTAAATAAAGGTCTGTCTGCGTTTCCAAGAACTTGATAAAATTATCATCATGCAACAGTGATGCATGAATTTTCCATGAGAACGATCGTTCCATGGGTCTAAGAGGCTGCATTTCCAAAGTGACAGGAGCGTGATCTGAAAGGGCAATGGTTCCAATTTCTGACTGTTCTACCAAATGGGATAGATGTCCAGATATAAATATATAGTCAAATCGTGAGAATGACAAGTGAGGTGGGGAATAAAATGTATATTTTCTAATGTCAGGATTCATGTCCAACCATCTAACACATTCAGTGTCTCAAGCAAATTTTGAAGTGCTCTGCCAGATTTTGACTGATCTTTATGGGAGGGATCTTTATCTAAAGAGGGGGAAAGGTAACAGTTAAAATCACCTCCGATTATCATATTTGTGCAGTCCATATCAACAATTTTTCTGAGTAGGAAGGCAAAAAAAGTTCTGGTCATAGACATTAGGAGCATAAACATTCGCTAACAATATTGTTTCTCCATACAGTTCTCCTTTTACTAGAACTATCCTTCCATCTATATCTTTGTAACTATCTTTAGCTGTAAATGGCAGCGATCTATGAATTAATATAATTGCCCCCCTTTTGTTTGTAGACTAAGATGTAAAGTATATCTGCCCGACCCATTCCCTGAGATATTTTTTTGTGCTCCTCTTCATTCAAATGGGTTTCTTGTAGGAATGCAATCTGAACATTTTCCTTTTTAAGATAGTTCAGAACAGCTTTTCTTTTTACAACGTTATTGGAGCCTTTTATATTCCAGGAACAAAACTTAGTATTCATAACGATGTAATATTATATCATGCCGCAGTGTCTCATTTAGATTGTAACTTACTGTACTTTGGAAATGCTTTTAATCTGAAATCCGCCTGACCGGAAACTAAAAACAAACAAACAAACATACAATCCAAGCAAAAACATACTAAGGCTTGGATAATACTGCCTACCGAACATGGCTAAAACAGAGCCAAGAAAAACTAAGAGCAAAAACCTTGTCGTACTCTAGCTACATTGTACAACTGAGGGGCAAATGAGTCAAGATGAGAGAGGTAAAAGGGGGGGAAGAAGATGAAGAAAAACAAAAACAAGTCAGGTCTCCTCACTTGGACCATTTCCTAACTCAACGACTATAAATAACAGTGGGCATCTACTCAATTAAACTTAGGAATACCCAAGTATAAATGTCTTTGGCTTTGGACGAACAGAGGTTATCTTATATGTTAATATTATTAGTGCTCACTGTCCATTATGCGAGTTCTGTTCGTTTATAAAAGAAGTTTTTTTCCCTCTCTTTTTTTAAACAGTTATCATTTCCCTGATTACAGGTGAGCTGAAAGAATCACGTAGCCGTTGATTTCCTTCATTGTGGGAAGGGAGATTGGTTTTCAGTTTGGAGGGAGAATCTTAAAGGGGAAGTTCAGGATTTTTGACATAGGGCCTCATTTTCTAGTGAGCCAGAATGCTACTTATCACTGAAGACGGTTTCAACATATTTCATCCCGTTATTCTAGTTCCAGGAGGTTGCTGATGCTAATGCTAGTGGAAGTCAATAGGAATCTGCTAGCCTGTCATTAAAAACAATCTTATCCACTCCTCAGAACAGCCGAGGCAAATCATTTCTAACTTCAGATCTGTGTAAATGACGTGTTAACAGAATAATGTTACAAATCAAACTAACCTGTGTTTCGTTGCATTTTGATTGTTGCTGCTGAGACACTTTACAAATTTTTACTTCCTGTATTTGGCAGCAGTGATGTCATCTGCTGCTACGTGCGAGTAGGAATTTAATTACACAAATATAAAGTCTAAAATATGACCACGTCTGAAAGGCACGAGGATATGTTGGATTTTGGAGATGATTTAGAACTTTTTTCATCAAACTAACTGTCTTCATGTCTTGATGAACCGGAATACACTGGCAAAGGAAGTAAGCTGGTAAGAAACTACTTCCTCAATATGTAATGCAAAATTTGTCATACAAGGCTAGTTTTACTAGTTTAACACACAAGTTTACTAGTTTAACACAGCATTTACACAGATAGGCTTGCTGATTTGCCTCAGATGTTCTGTGGAGTGGATAAGATTGGTTTTAATGACAAGCTAGCAGATTCCTATTGACTTCCACTAGCATTAGCATCAGCGACCTCCTGGAACTAGAATAACGGGATGAAATATGTTGAAACTGTCTTCAGTGATACGTAGCATCCTGGCTCACTTGTAAATGAGGCACTATGTCAAAAATCCTGAACTTCCCCTTTAATGGATACACAAATGCGTATTTGATCCCGCATCCCGGAGCCTTCTGCGTGCGTCTGCCGATTCTTGCCTTCGCTTTACAATTTCCGCAGAAAAGTCCTTGAAAAAAGACACCGCTTGACCATCCGTGGACACTCTGCCCTTGTTTCTTGCTGCACGTAGGATCCTCTGTCTATCCGTGTAGTCATGGAGCCGCACCAGGACTGCGCGGGGCCTCTGTCTGTCGGTGGATCCCACTGGAGGTCCCATACGGTGAGCTCGCTCTATTTTCAGACGCTCTTCTTTCAAGTCCATGTTCAAGACCTCTGGGATCCATTTCTCAAAAAACATGGGTGGGTTCTTAACTTCCATGCCTTCTTTTAGACCAATAATTCTGACGTTTTGCCGTCGACTCTGATTCTCATAGTTCTCAAGTTTTTCCATCGCCCTTTTCAGCGCTGATTCCACCAAATCAAGTCGTGGTGTATTAGCCGCTGCGTTATCCTCCAAGTCGGCGACTCATTGTTCTACCGATCTGTCGACTATTTTGTCTAGCTTTTCTGACATCTCCGTGACTGGTTTCAGGATATTTTCCAGTGTAATGTCCAACATTGCTTTAATATTCCGCGTCACTTGCTGAACCACTGTTTCTTCGTCGTTGGTAGAGCCGGAAAACTGCTTCCCTAGCACGGTACGGGATTCCGGCTCTTCGTTGTTGGTTAGCTCTGGTTCTATTTCGCCATCTGGGTTAGCTAGCGCTTCGCTAGCCGGCTTATTGTTCTTTTTCCGAGTATCTCTCTTTTTGGGCATAGTGAAAACGCTGTCTACTCTCCTCGGTGCATCACGTGACCCTCTTCATCTCTCTTTTAATGGCGGGTTGCAAACAACTGAAGGTGCATAGCACCACCTACCGTACCAGAATGTGTACCATCATGTCAGGTCTTTCTCATATTAGCTGCCAGCCCCGTGTCCCTGAGGAACACAAGGAGCATCCTCCTCCCCTGCCTTCTCCCTTCACTCTCTCCATCAGTCCCCAGGCTCATTAAGGCTCCACTTCCCAACCTGCCCCTTTGATGGAGTCTTCAAATCTGTGCCGCTCCAAGCCATACCTCTGACACTGTAACAGCACGTGCTCCACATTTTCTTTAACCCTGCATCTAACACACAGATTGTCTGTCCTCTTCCCCAGCATATTGACCTTTTGTACGTGACGTCACGCTCTTCAGTGGAATGCCGACTCCACCATGACGGACGTCAAAACAATGCTAGCGTCCATTAAGCTGGACAATCCAGACAGTTAGTATTAGGGCTTTGACTCAGAACTTTGCAAAATATCAAAACATTAAAAAAACAAACAAACAAAAAAACAAAAACAATGTTTGAACGAATATTAGGCCTCCCTTAAATTAGTCATCACCCAGAAATCGCACTTTTTTCATGTTAAAACATGCGTATTGGAATAGGAACTGCGTAAAAACATGCCAGAAACTCTGGAAAGTGAAAGTGGCTTCTTCTTCAGCTTGAGCTCTCTCGGCCACAAGAGCGCGCTCCACAGCACGCGATTTTGATCCTCCTCTGGCATTGATGTCAATCGCGTCAGCCTGCTAGCATGAGCCCCCCTTCACCACCTTGTAAACACTTGTCTTAACAGCGGTTTGATGACCTGCTGTCCTGATGGGATGTACTGGGCTGATAATGCTGCCTCGCATCGGGACAGCAGGTTGTTATACTGGGCCGGCTGAAAGAATCAGAAAGAATCATCTGAAAAAATCAGATGGCCGAAAGCGCCCCTCGCCAGCGCAGTTCCTGGAGTAAATGATGAACCTCATCACAGTCAGAACATCTGGAATCATCTGGTGAACTGGACACAGAGCAGCGACGACCAACGACGACATTCCCTGCTTTATTTATCACAGAGGGCCGAGCCGCTCTCTCTCCTGCATCTGCCATGGTGCAGACACACCGGTCAAAGGAAAAAAAAAAGGAGGGGCTTACGCCGATTTTTAATGCTGCGTTCCATTTGAACTCGGAAGTCGGAAATTCCCAGTTCCGAGTAGGAAGTTTCAACTGGAACAGCCCCCTGAAGTCGGATTTCCCACTCAGAAAGTCGGACAACTCTCGCAGCTCCGAGTTCAGATTTAAAGATGGCCGCGCCCAGTGTTAGCAGTTTTAGAAGCTTCTGTAATGTTACATTTATTTACACTTCTTACTAATATTTTGTTGCATAAATCAATCGTACACGTAGTATTGGTTTATACAGATGTACAGGGAAGCTGCTGTAGTGTAATTCACATTTTTTCATGTGGTATACGTGAACTACAACGCCAGCTGTGCCAACAACGGCTAATAACAATAGCCTTAGCAAACACGTTGTTTTGCTAGGTTGCTAACTGGTTTTCCGACCAGCGAGCTGGAACGCAGGTTGGTCGGGTGTGACGTCACCCCCAGTTCCCACTTCCCAGTTCCAATGAAAATGGAACGCAGCATAACCTTCTCCAAAAAGGTTAAATTTATGCTGCGTTCCATTTTCATCGGAACTGGGAAGTGGGAACTGGGGGGTGACGTCACACCCGACCAACTTGCGTTCCAGCCCACTGGTCGGAAAACCAGTTAGCAACCTAGCAAAACAACGTGTTTGCTAAGGCTATTGTTATTAGCCGTTGTTGGCACAGCTGGCGTTGTAGTTCACATATATGACATGAAAAATGTGAATTACACTACAGCAGCTTCCCCTACATCTGTATAAACCAATACTACGTGTACGATTGATTTATGCAACAAAATATAAGTAAGAAGTGTAAATAAATGTAACATTACAGATGCTTCTAAAACTGCTAACACTGGGCGCGGCCATCTTTAAATCTGAACTCGGAGCTGCGAGAGTTGTCCGACTTTCCAAGTGGGAAATCCGACTTCAGGGGGGCGTTCCAGTTAAAACTTCCTACTGGGAAACTGGGAATTTCAGACTTCCGAGTTCAAATGGAACGCAGCATTAGCTGCACCTTATCAGAATTTACTAAGATATGTAAAGCAATCCCATTAAGTTAGTGGTAGTACCACTAACTCACCTGATTCAAAATACCGTACAGTACTCTAATGTGTTCCCTTTACTTCCGGAGTTGACTATTAAAGGATACAGCTTAAAGGCAAAGGTATGTAACAATAAATTAATCAAAAAAGAACTTTAGTCAAAAATATTTTGCAAGTATGACAGACAGATTAATAGACTGATTTTGCAACAGTTCGCAAGGTGGAAGAAGCTCAAGAATGTTTTATAAAATGGCCAATTCCTCCAAAAGTAAAGGAAACTTATTTTAAAATAATTTATAAGATTCATCCAGTTGGAGAATTCTTAAAACAACAACAACAAAAAAGATTTGGCTTTGAAGTGGACCTCTGTTCCTTTTGCAATGAATCAGAAGAAACTTTAGAACACTTTTTCTTCTTTTGTCCTTCATCACAGAAATTTTGGAATGATATTAAAGACTTGGTGTCTCTTAAGATGAACAATGTTTACAGACCTTTCTGATATTTTATACTTGAAAAACTATCCAGATCCGTCACAATCTACTGTAATTAACATACTTATTTTGTTGGGTAAATATCATTCACATTGCTGCAAGTGGCGAAACAACAAACCATCCTTCCTATGTTTTAAAAATGAATTCACATGCTATTTTTAATCTCTTAAGAGAATGTCAAGCAATGTCTCACAAAAAGTTAATAAAAATGTGTCTCATTTTCTTTCAATTTAATTTCCAAATGAAATTAATAACCCCATATGCATGTCTTTACATTTGTTCTACTGTCATATCCAATGCCTGAACAGCCACCATTTCATACGCTGATCTTGAATGCTGTACTCCCCCTCCTTTCCGCTGCTTGTTTTTTCTGTTGTTTTGCCTTGTTTACCTTGTTACGGATGACTGATGGCCATCACAAGACTTTTTAATTTTGTTGTTTAAATAAAATTTAATGTGGCTAGTGATACCACTAGCCACATGACGGCGCTAATGCTCCTGTTTTACGACCTCCACGAGATCAAGAAGAAGCCGAAACGGAAGTGACATATAGCTTCCGGGTCGAGCCGCTGGTCGTGCCAGAATTCCTACTTTGGTTGATTAAAACAATTTGGAGATAAATCATGTATGACCAGGATGAAGGTATGATGTGTGAACACATATAGAACCTTGACTGTGACATTTCTGGGAGTATTCGGTCTTTTTTGAGTTTATTTTATAAATAACCCAAATCCTGAAGATAACACGGAGCTCCGTTCGCTTCTAATGCTATTGCTAATGTTAGGTCTACTTCTCAGAGCAGATCATTAATATTTACAACATCTGATCACACTCACACAGAGAACAGGTGAGAGACGGACTGACGGGTTCTTCCTGTGACTCTATAAGCCTGTAGTGATACTGATCCGTCGTTAGCAGCAGCTAATGGTCATGGCGGGCGTTTGGTTTAATTAGCGGTTAGCGGGCTGGTCGTTTTCTCACAGCCATTGATCAGATACAACCATTAATTAGTTATCAAAGACAGAAACCAAGAAATCTTCTTCAAAGTACTTTTTTTTTTAACACCAGTATTGATCGTCTTTACCGTTTGAATGTTTATTGCAAATTTTACTAGACTGTTTTTAATCCCTCTTGTAAAGCGTCTTTGAGCTTCTTGAAAAGCACTCTATAAATCATCATCAGTTATTTTCTATACCGCTTATCCAGTTCAGGGTCGCGGGGGTTGCTGGAGCCTATCCCAGCTATTATCAGGCGAGAGGCGGGGTACACCCTGGACAGGTCGCCAGTCTGTCACAGGGCCAACACAGAGAGACAGACAACCATTCACTCTCACATTCACACCTAGGGGCTATTTAGAGTGATCAATTAACCTAACATGCACGTCTTTGGATGGTGGGAAGAAGCCGTAGTACCCGGAAAGAACCCACGCACACGCGGAGAGAACATGCAAACTCCACACAGGAAAGGCCACAGTTGGAATCGTTTGAACCAGCGACCTTCTTACTGTAAAGCTGCGGTGCTAACCACCACGCCACCGTGCAGCCCTGATGATAAAATGTATTATTGTTATTATTATTGAATTTGTTTTGGGGTAAAAGCAATGTAAACACAAACAGTGAAAACACACTGTCAGTTGCTGATCACATGTATTGACAACCAGCGTCTCTGACATGTTAACAGATAACCAGTATGATGAAGATGATGATGAAATTACTCCAGATCTGTGGCAGGAAGCCTGTTGGATCGTCATCAGGTGAATAGCTGCTGTTTGTTTACATTGACATCACCATTGACTTGTTCCTTTAAAGTGTCTGATCTTTGTTTTCCTGTCAATAACCGTCAGCTCCTGACTGATGTGCTGATGTTTCTCTTGCAGCTCTTACTTTGATGAGAAGGGTCTGGTTCGGCAGCAACTGGATTCCTTTGATGAGTTCATCCAGATGTCTGTTCAGAGGATCGTGGAGGACGCTCCACCCATCGACCTGCAGGCGGAGGCCCAGCACACCTCGGGGGAGGTGGAGGAACCAGTAAGTGTTGGGCCAGGAACAGGGTCTGGACTTGGATCTTGAATAGAGCTGTAACGGTACACAAAAATCACGGTTTGGTGTATCTCAGGGCACAAGTCACGGTTAGTTTTTTCCTCAGTAGGGTTGGGCATCGTTTGAATTTGAGCGATTCCAGTTCCGATTCGATTCCCTTCTTTCAATTCTGGTTTCTATAGATTCTCGATTCTGATTCTTTTAAGGGTTAGGGTCCAAAAAAGTTTACATTTTCTTTTTTTGAAAGCAACTGAATCAAATAACAGATAAAGACATTGATATAGTCAACTCCAGCTCTATTTATTTTGTTACCAAACGCATTTCTCAATTGCATTTCAACTAAGAAAAAAACTTAGAAAAAGAAATAAAAATTATTCCTGGCCAAACTTGAATAGACCTCTTATTTCACCAGTTCATCATTTTAAGAGCTTTAACTGTTAAACTGTCTGTTTTCTAGTTAAGAGTGTACTACATGTTACAGTCCTTAAAATGAAATGTTTCTGTCCACATTCTTCACTTAGAGACATTAATATCTGATAATCAGTGGCAGCTTTGAGGTTTTTTTAGTTTGGTTTGTGGAGCCAGGGCCTGAAATTCGCTGCGGGATTGCGGGAATCGCGCATAATACCATCAATTCCCGCAAACCTCGCTCTTATAATGCGGGAAATTCCCGCTTGCAATTGCAGCGACATAATGTGCAGTGAGCCTTTGCATCGGAGCCATAAAATAACGTAGAATAAAGGGCTCGACACGCTTGAGGCGACATCGCTCCCTCTCCTTTCATTCAGAAGGAGTGACGTCGCCTCCCGTGTCGACCCTTTAATAAAGCACGCGCTCTCTCTCTCTCTCTCTCTGACCTGTCAGATGTCGCAGCTTCCCTCATGTTGATAAACCAGCCATTGTTGGCGGATTTCCCACCGGTAAGACGATACTTTCACGGAGTCTTATAACGTAAATGTAACTTGGGGTCACCTGGAGGGAAGCTGGTCTGGAGCAACACCAGTAAAGACCTGCGCTGTGGCAGCGCCGGTGTCGGTCTCGTTTACGACCCAAATCCTCCGAATCCTCAGGTAGCGCCGGTGCTGGTCACAGTACCAAGCAGCCCAAAGAAAAGTTTTAGCCTAACGGGCTCAGAATATCCGTGTTTGATCATAATGACGAAGGCAGGAGCTGCTCAGTTTAATGTTGGTGTGATGAGACAAACATCAGCGCTGCGTCACCGTTTCTCACAGCAGCTGAATATGAGATCGATTCATAGATAAAGATAATATTGATAAATAATAGTTTGATATTAGGAATACATTTTATATTTTGACGCATAGGCTTAAGAGCAGAGATGAACATCTCCTGCTGTGTCTGATGCTTCCCGCAGCCTCTAGTAGTGTGTGCTGTGAGAAGGGGATGGGCTGCGGCAGCAGGCAATAGACAAAACTTTTTTTTCATGTCGGTCTCAAAAGTGTCCAATAAGACCAGAAAGTGTCTCTAGACTTGTCACGAGCCTTTTTATTAAAAGAAAGTTAACAGAGGGTCTGAAAACTCGCTGAAAAAAATCACAAATGTTAACTGTCTTGTGGTTTATCAACAAGTTCACTAAAATTTAACATCACAGCTGAGTACATACTACATACCCGACCCAGTGTTTTCCCCTACCTTTATGTAGGCAGGGCGCTGCCCTACCAGACCCAGCACCGCCTACAAAGTCAGGCTAATTTATTGTGATCTGGTTTTCTATCCAGCACCAGCTCACAAACTGGTTTAAAGTCTCATTTCCTCTAAAACAGGTTTATATTGAACTCTTGGATTGAAAACTAAACTGATGTTAGTTATCAGATTCAGATTCAGATTTCTTTATTTGTCACCCTTGGGAGAAATTTGGCTTGACACTACTGCACAATAAAAACAATAAGAACATTAAAAAAAACAGCAACAAAAACACAACAACACATATGTAGTCCACAGTAAGACACCTAGAGCAATCACAACAAACGTCCAAGACCCAACAGTAATAATAAATTCAAAACAGATGTAGATTTAGATCAGATTTACACCATGATATAGCTTTTCTCTGAGTTTCTGTTATGTGACCACCCAAAGACACGTCCACGAGATTAGCGTGCATTGGGCCTCAGACAGAGCATGGCGCGTTTGAAAACACGTCAAACCAGCTGAAACTCAGACACAGACATCAGTTTAAAACTCTACCGAGAAACTGATGATGGAAACACTCGCGCTCCTGTTTATCTGCTGGTGCACCACCGTTAAAATCATGTTTAATTAATGTTAGCATGTCATCTTATATCTGAACTTTAAGAATATTTAGCATGACTTCATGAAACGAAACGTTTTTTATCAGGGCTTACACAATCCTTGACGTTTTTCTGTCCACTGTGTTTTTTCTTGTTTGTATTTTAAAATCAGTTTTGAAACGCGGCATGACTTAAAGCTATGGTCTACGATTTCAGAATCAGTTGAGAAATTTGAAAAAAAGCAGCCTGCCCCCCCACAAAGCCCGCCCCTCTCTGCTGGTTGATCTCTCCCACAGAGTACGTACGGCCCTCCTCCTCAACTACGCTTATCACAACAGCTCCACAGTGAAATATTTATCACACGTAAATGAACAACAAGAACATCAGGTCACATGTATAATAGGGCTGGACAATTAATCGAATTTTGATCCTGATTTCAATTTTGCCTTCTCATGATCATAAAAACACTGTCATCGAAGAAAAATGATTAATCCTGAAGTGAACAGACTGGTGGAGTTATAGGAAGCAAATTGCAGGGAGTACAGAACAGGGATGCATGTAGACTGGGTAGATTTCTTTTGCTATTATCATTTTAATATATTATTCTTATTTTACTTGTTTACTTGTTTCCAATTTATTTCCGGTTGTGTTTTTTTTAAAGTTATTTTTGAGGTTAAGTTTTGGTGGTTCAATAAACAATTTTTTTTTTATTCAATGAATAATCATGTATACTAATCGTGATTTCAATATCAGTCAAAATAATCGTGATTATAATTTTTTTCATAATCGTCCAGCCCTAATCAGAGGTGGTTCTACCACAGACCTGAATCTGTGGTAGAATGTGAACCTTCGTCAACTTGTTTTTAAGGTGTTCAGTTTTCTCTCGCGGTTAAGAACATCACCATGTCACGTTTAGAGCCCAACCGATATGGGATTTTTGAGGCCGATTCCGATACCATTATTGGGGGCTTTAAAAAACCCAATATCCGATATATTGGCCAATATCGGCCGATATCCAATGTCAGCCGATATATATCAGCCAGGATATTAAAAAATGAACATGGACATACAGGACATACATACTGTCTAACTGTAGTCCAACTTAACTTCTTATAGTGACCAAAATGTGATTCAACACTAACAGTGTGTTCAGACCAAGCGCGATTTGGGCGTCAAGGGCGTCAGGTTTACATGCAAAGTCAATGGCCGACGCGTGTCAAGGAGCGTCGGCCTTTCTTGCGGCGCGTCTAGGGCGTTAGCGCGTCGAGTTTTGAGATGTTCAGCGTTTGCGCGTCAAGGGCGTCAGACGCCGGAGTTGGAAAATCTGAACTTTGGCGTCTTGACGTGGGGCGTCGACCAATCGGAGCGAGTCATGACACAGACACACATTTTCTGACAGGAGAGGAAACACACAGAAAAACCAGGGGAATCTCCTCTCTATCTGAACACAGAGGAGGATAAACTGTGATCTGTGTCCGGTCCCGGTTTCTGAACGGTGGTTTGATGACCTGCTGTCCTGATGGGATGTACTGGGCTGATAATGCTGCCCCGCATCGAGACAGCGGGACGTTAAACTGGGCTGATAATGCTGCCCCGCATCGGGACATCGGGACGTTAAACTGGGCCGAATCAGACTGCTGAAAGTGCCGCTCGCCAGCGGCTCCTGAAGTAAATGATGAAACTCATCACAGTCAGAACACCTGGAATCATTTGGTGAACGGGACACAGAGCAGAGATGTCCGACGATGACGTTCCCTGCTTTATTTATCCCATAAAGCCGAGCCGCTCTCTCTCCTGCACCTGCCATGGTGCAGACAGACGGTAAAAGGAAACAGAGAAAGGAGAGGCTCCTCCCACGGCGCGGCGAGCGCGGCTTGGCTGGACATCTCTCGCCGCGCGTCAGAGCGTCAAGACGCCGGGAAACAGGCGTCGGACTTTTAATGACACGGCGTCCAACTTTGGGCGTCGGGCGCGTTTTTGACGCCCAAATCGCGCTTGGTCTGAACACACTGAATCAGATCATCCAGAATCTGTGATGATGTTTTAGGTGTTAACACAGATTTGTTGTGTTTTCTACCTTACTGATGCTGCAGCCCAGGTTAACATTCACATCACAGATGTTGCATCTAACACCTGTTAAATCTTTGTGAAGTGGCTCCACACCTTACTCTTTTCCTCTACCTGGGGATGAATATATATACATTTAGTGTATTTTAGTACTTGGATTTCAATACTATAGATGACCATTTCAAAATGAAAACAAGTTGCTGCTAACAGCTTACAGTGATTACACTCAGGCTAATGGAAGGTGTTTTATAAATGATATATGTTTAAAGATTCATTCACTAAAACACCTTAGAAATATAAATTTGTCATCTTTAAGCTTAAAAAAAGTTCCATCTTCCGCTTAACACAAGGGACTAAACTAGATTTAAGAGCAATGTTGCAGCTTTTAAAACATCTGAACAAAATTACAAATAAATACATAAATTGGAGCCTTTTAATTAGTTTAATGAAAACTTAAACTTCTGAATTTATGAGTCCCAGTAAAACCTGCATGGCATGAAGTATAGAGGGACACAATATAATAATTTTATATTAGATAACAGGAGATGGAAGTTAACAGTTGCTTTTATCTCGTTTGTGTCACAAAGAGGCGACTTACACAGCGTTTACTGCTGTACAACTGTCTGACATTAGCTAATAGTAGAGATGGAGTTAGCTGCTGTATAACAGTCTGACATTAGCTAATAGTAGAGATGGAGTTAGCTGCTGTATAACAGTCTGACATTAGCTAATAGTAGAGATGGAGTTAGCTGCTGTATAACAGTCTGACATTAGCTAATAGTAGAAATGGAGTTAGCTGCTGTATAAAAGTCTGACATTAGCTAATAGTAGAGATGGAGTTAGCAGCTGTATAACAGTCTAACATTAGCTAATAGTAGAGATGAGTTAGCAGCTGTATAACAGTCTGACATTAGCTAATAGTAGAGATGGAGTTAGCTGCTGTATAACAGTCTGACATTAGCTAATAGTAGAGATGGATTTAGCAGCTGTATAACAGTCTGACATTAGCTAATAGTAGAGATGGAGTTAGCTGCTGTATAACAGTCTGACATTAGCTAATAGTAGAGATGGATTTAGCAGCTGTATAACAGTCTGACATTAGCTAATAGTAGAGATGGAGTTAGCAGCTGTATAACAGTCTGACATTAGCTAATAGCAGAGATGGATTTAGCAGCTGTATAACAGTCTAACATTAGCTAATAGTAGAGATGGAGTTAGCTGCTGTATAACAGTCTGACATTAGCTAATAGTAGAGATGGAGTTAGCAGCTGTATAACAGGCTGACATTAGCTAATAGTAGAGATGGAGTTAGCAGCTGTATAACAGTCTGACATTAGCTAATAGTAGAGATGGAGTTAGCAGCTGTATAACAGTCTGACATTAGCTAATAGTAGAGATGGAGTTAGCAGCTGTATAACAGTCTGACATTAGCTAATAGTAGAGATGGAGTTAGCAGCTGTATAACAGTCTGACATTAGCTAATAGCAGAGATGGAGTTAGCAGCTGTATAACAGTCTAACATTAGCTAATAGTAGAGATGGAGTTAGCAGCTGTATAACAGTCTGACATTAGCTAATAATAGAGATGGAGTTAGCTGCTGTATAACAGTCTGACATTAGCTAATAGTAGAGATGGAGTTAGCTGCTGTATAACAGTCTGACACTAGCTAATAGCAGAGATGGAGTTAGCAGCTGCATCTTTGTTTATTTCACAAAGGGGTAGCTAGCTCAGTTAAAATGCAAATGTGCTCGCTAAAGCTAGCGCATTTAAAACTCGCCTGCTCTCCTTAATGCGCTCTAACAGCGTGTTTCCTCGAGGACGTTTGTTGTCACAGAGCACCAAAGTGTAGTTTTATGTAGTTTTAGAAAGTCTAAGCTTACCAGGGGTTAACTAAACGTCTGCATCGGTCTGCTCTCCTCTCTGCCTGCGTAGGGCGTGTGTGTGGGAGGGGAGCAGGGAGGGGGTGCAGAGAAAGCACTGCTCTCTGTAAGGGGAGGGGGAGGAGGCATGGAGCAGCACAAGCAGCTCTCAGGAAGGGAGGGGGGAGAGCAGAGGTGCGCAGCAGAAGTTTCTTTTTGCCATTTAAAGCAAAACTAGAATTTTCATATCGGTCACATTTTGGCCGATTAATGAGCCAGACGCCAAAATCGGGCTGATATATCGGCCGGGCTCTAGTCACGTTACATTTAGTTGTCAGCCTCCTCTTGGCTGATCAGGGATGCAGGCGCGTCATGGACACAGGAGGAATTCCTGGAGGCTGCAACGAGGCTGCGCAGCCTGTGCGTGCTTGTGTTGTTACCGTAATAAACTATGTCGGCCAATGAATACTATATTTACAGTGACATCGGACTGTGAGGAGGCTGCTGTAGCCTATAAACAAATATGTTTCGTAAATTAACCTCGGGAGAGGAGTCACCCGCATGCACTCTCACCATCCCTGAAAGGAAAAAAAAAAGCATCTACATCGCGGCAACTTTCTGGTCCTTTTTCCTCCCTCCCTCCACCTGTTTTGGCCACACTGTGATGATGAGCAACCGTCTGTAGCTTCACATCCAACTTCATGTCGGATCACTTCTGATTTCAGCTCGTGTGCGCGGATATGACCTCAACAGCAGCGTCACACTCTCTCCCACTTACCCCTTTTCTGTTTGCGTGTAATGCCCGAGGAGAGCTGCCATATACACATTTTTCATATTTTGTCTTTTTGATGGTGCAATTAATTGTGTAGTTAACCGTGTAGTTGTGTGCCTCCAGCTTTACTAGACTGGTCTGGACTCTGGTCTAGGAATGTGCATTTCAGGCAAAAATACTATTCGATAATCATGGGGTACTCATCGGTTAGTTTTCTAATATTCACGCCCCCCCCCCCCCGCCCCCCCCCCCCCCCCCCCCCCATGCCCACACAACAGAGATCTGAGATTTTTCAGAGCTGTCTTTTAATTTTGACAGAAGTGGTAAAATTTACAGCACAGCATTATAGAACTGTTTCACTGTTTAATCCCATTAAAACATTAAACACACAGGATATTGTTGTTAAGTGTGCCGCTGCCACTAAAAGCATTCTCTAAAACAGGGCAGCGAGAATCATCCTGACATACTAAAACTCAGTATGCAACATACAGTCTCTTCACTATCCAGACATAACAAAAATTAACGAAACCATGTGATATTTTGCCAAAGGCACAGCCGAGCAGTCTTTCTCACATAAACCTATCGAAATTACAATACAAAAGGTGCTTGTGCAGGACCGGGTTTATACTGTCATAAATCACCCAATAATACAGCTATCACAACAAAACCATGAGCACAGTGTGGTAACTTCAAGCAACAATAATAGGCCTAATAAATTGAACTCATTTTACTGAACATACCTGAGAGACAGCATTGCTGACGTGAACATTTGTAACATGCTCATCTTCACACAATCTGAGCAATAGTTGAAGACGGTAGCTTACTCCATGTTTTTGTTTAGAAAGATCAGCATGTCCACATGCTCGGGATGAAGACGGGAGCGAAGTCTGTTTACAATAGGTCCCGCCGTGGAAAACACCCTTTCCGACGGTACAGATGTGGCGGGCACACACAAGTATGCACTCGCTAATTTTGCCAGTTGAGGATATTTGTTTTCGTTGGTTTTCCACCAGTCCTTGGGATCGATCTACAGGGGTGGGCATTTGTCCTGGCAGTAATGATTCAGTTCAGTCTGGGTGTTGGTTGTTTCGTTGTAATAATCCTCACCAAACAGGGCAGCAATAGCAGAGACAGACGCAGCAGCACTTTGTGGTTTTTTGGCCCTCAGCTCAGTCTCCTCGGATTCAGCTGCGACCGCCTCCACGACCTCTGGCTCTGGCCTGCTCGAGAGAAGATCGCTCACCTTGGCCTGCACAGCAACTTTATCATCATCAGATGGGAACCTGAGGTGCTTGTGCCTCGGGTCCAAGAAGGAGGCGATGTATGCCACTTTGCTGGCGCTGCTGACGTCTGCAGGTGCGAGTCGCCGCTCAAGTGAAGCAGACACGGCGCGCTTGAACTGAGACACTTTGGGAGATTCTCCCTCATTTTCTTTGAGGTGCTTTGAAATAAGAGTTGTTGTTACCGGATAAACCATGGAGATGGAGACTCCAGACTCTCCGCACAACGCAGTCGTAGCGTGTTTCAGCGAGTGTAGCACTGGCATGAGCTCCTCCATCACACTCCAGCTGTCATCTGTCAACTCGAGGGTTCGTGCATCTGACAGTTTGGTGAAAGCTCTGTCTGACAAGACAGCAGATATCGCCCATCTTTGTTCAAGTAAATAGAAAATAATGGCGAGCTGCAGTGAATGTGCGAAACAAGGCTGAGAGTCCCACTCCGCGTGCTCAGTGTTGGCTCGCTCCATGTTGCTTGCGTTGTCATGGACACAGGCTATGACTTTTCCGCTGATCCCCCAGCGGTCGGTAGCGGTGGAGAGCACATTGGCAACGTTTTCAGCTGTGTGCCGCTCTGGCATTGCTTTGGTTTGCAGAACAGCACTCTGCATTTTCCAGTTTTGTATGTAATGGCAGGTTATAGGGGATTATCACGCTTACCGGAAGTTGCCGGCTTTTGACACTTCCTCTTCCGGGCCATGTTAACGACAGCCGTTCCTGCTCTGTTATACTGTTTAAATCGGATAAACTCCAAACATACTTAAGTTTTCATTCCAGACTGAAGTGATACTGGATCAAAAGCTGGATCAAAGCGATCGATTCGCCGCGGTGAAGGGCCGAACTTTATAATAAAACACACGTTTGTTTGTCCCTGGTGGGGCACAACACCGGCACTTCACAGCATGCTAGCATTAGCCAGCTAGCGTTTACTGACGTGCTTAACATTGTGCGTCTTAAAACACAAACATCTGAAAATCGGGTCTGTACCTCCCCGTTTCCAGTGGAACAACTGGGGACTGCCAAGAAAGGAGACGCTTTCAGATGATTGTGTGTTTTCAGCCGCACAAAGTTAGGCACGTTATCGAGCTGGCTAATGCTAACCTGCTAACACGACTGCGCAGTCTGCCGGCCACAAACAAACGTGTGTCGTTTTATTATAAAGTTCGGTCCTTCACCGCGGCGAATCGGTCGTTTTAATCCACTTCTTCCTCAGCATCACTTCAGTCTGGAATGAAAACTTCGCATTGGCGTTTATCCGATTTTTTTACAAAGTTTAACAGAGTAGTAGCTGGCGGACTATTGTTAGCAGGTTAGCATTAGCCAGCTTGATGACGTGCCTAACTTTGTGCGGCTGAAAACACACAAGCATCTGAAAGCGTCTCCTTTCTTGGCAGTCCCCAGTTGTTCCACTGGAAACGGGGAGGTACAGACCCGATTTTCAGATGTTTGTGTGTTTTAAGACGCACAATGTTAAGCACGTCAGTAAACGTTAGCTGGCTAATGCTAGCATGATGTGAAGTGCCGGTGTTGTGCCCCACCGGGGACAAACAAACGTGTGTTTTATTATAAAGTTCGGCCCTTCACCGCGGCAAATCGATCGCTTTGATCCAGCTTTTGATCCAGTATCACTTCAGTCTGGAATGAAAACTTAAATATGTTTGGAGTTTATACGATTTAAACAGTATAACAGAGCAGGAACGGCTGTCGTTAACATGGCCCGGAAGAGGAAGTGCCAAATGTTTCAACTTCCGGAAACCGAAACGCGGAAGCGTGATAATCCCCTATTGTAACATATGATTCCGTTGTCAGCGCCGTCCATGAATCAGTTGTCAGAGCCACTTTTTTGACTTTCGTTAACAGAGTGCTTAGCTCACTTGCTTGATCATCAAAAAGTTTCTCAAGTCTTGTTGTAATGGTTTTTCTCGTTGGGACTGAGAACTCTGGCTCAACAAATGCCATCAAACTCCGAAAACCCTCACCTTCAACGAAGCTGATGGGGAGCATGTCTTTTGCAATCATCTTTGAGATGAGGGACGCCGTTTGCTCCGCACATCTATTATCACATGTACGTTTTCTGGTGGCAAAACTGGTAATTGGCTGTTGCTGTGACGACGGCCCGCCGCTTTCACTCGGGTGCTTTGCTCTCATATGAGAGTGCATGGTTGTCGTAGACCTGTGATATGAAAGCTTTGCCTCGCAGAGTTTACATTGTACCTCTGTTTCGCTTGTTTTTTTAAATGGCTCCACATGAGACTTTTTGACGACTGCTGCAGTAATCTTCCATCTGGATATTGTTACATCCATATGGATGTAACAATCAAATTATTATTATTTAAAAACATCAACACTAATAACTGTATGGAAACATTTTAATGAAAAATAAAGAAGGAACCATACACTTGCGAGACTGCAAAATAATAATGATGAACTAAATAAAGAGTATAAATTTAATACCAGAAAAATAAATACAATAAAATGAAAAATCTTTGTATGACATAAAATTAATTAAAGAATAATGAAGTATGAAGTGCTCAGGGTTGTGTTTATATTTTGTAGCTTGAAACAGGTTAATGTGAAGGTGTCATTTGGACACTTTGGAGATCCATGAACCACCAACAAGCCACTTTTGGGAGGTGCAAATGTGCCGAGTAGGCTACTTACCAAGTTGCCTAACAAACAACTGAACAGTTGAACTGTGTATTTTAGGTGCAGAAATACTAGAAATAGAAATACCAAAAATACTCATGATCATCAACTAGCAAATGGCTGAAGGCATAATACATTTAATTAGGTTTGGCAGTTGTTGCAAATATACACTGCCTGGCCAAAAAAAAATCGCCACCAAAAAAAAAGTCATTCACTCTAATACTTTGTTGGACCGCCTTTAGCTTTGATTACGGCACGCATTTGCTGTGGCATTGTTTCTATAAACTTCTGCAATGTCACAAGATTTATTTCCATCCAGTGTTGCATTAATTTTTCACCAAGATCTTGCATTGATGATGGTAGAGTCTGACCGCTGCGCAAAGCCCTCTCTAGCACATCCCAAAGATTCTCAATGGGGTTGAGGTCTGGACTCTGTGGTGGCCAATCCATGTATGAAAATGATGTGTCATGCTCCCTGAACCAGTCTTTCACAATTTGAGCCCAATGAATCCTGGCGTTGTCATCTTGGAATATGGCCGTGCCATCAGGGAAGAAAAAGTCCATTGATGGAATAACCTGCTCATTCAGTATCAGGTAGTCAGTTGACCTCATTCTTTGAGCTCATACTGTTGCTGAACCTGGACCTGACCAACTGCAGCAACCCCAGATCATAACACTGCCCCCACAGGCTCATACAGTAGCACTAGGCATGATGCTGCATCACTTCACCTGCCTCTCTTCTTACCCTGATTTGCCCATCACTCTGGAACAGGGTAAATCTGGACTCATCAGACCACATGACCTTCTTCCATTGCTCCACAGTCAATCTTTATGCTCCCTAGCAAATTGAAGCCTTTTTTTCCCGGTTAGCCTCACTGATTAGTGGTTTTCTTACGGCTACACAGCTGTTCAGTCCCAATCCCTTCTCATTGTGCGAGTGGAAATGCTCTTACTTTCAGTATTAAACATAGCCCTGAGTTCTACTGTTGTTTTTTTTTTCGATTTGATCTCACCACACGTTAAAGTGATCGCCGATCACGATCATTCAGGATTTTTTTTCCGGCCACATTTCTTCCTTGAAGATGATGGGTCCCCACTATCCTTTCAGTTTTTAATAATGCGTTGGACAGTTCTTAACCCAATTTTAGTAGTTTCTGCAATCTCTTTAGATGTTTTCTCTGCTTGATGCATGCCAATGATTTGACCCTTCTCAAACAGACTAACATCTTTTCAACGACCACGGATGTGTCTTTCCACATGGTTGTTTAGGAAATGAGAAGCAACTCATTGCACCAGTTGGGGTTAAATAACTTGTTGCCAGCTGAAAGATAATCGCCCATGCAGTAATTATCCAATAGGAGGCTCGTACCTATTTGCTTAGTTAAATCCAGGTGGCGACTTTTTTTTTGGGCCAGGCAGTGTAGTTGTGACATTTGTTACAACCATCCCCACGCCAGGCAGCCGTTAGAAAGCTTACCTTTTTTTAGCTTCAAAGCTAGCACTAATGCAACACATCAGATTAAACTGGAGAAACTACAACTTTAGCTGATATAAGTGAAACAATCATATCTACAACATAATGGACACAATGCAAAAAATACTGGTGATTCAATTTTTTGGTTTCATACCTGAAAAAATGTTTTTTTTTGGGGGGGGGGGGGGATGTAACTATTACTTGTAAAATAGTTAATTGTGATAAAGTTACCAACAATTAGTAATACAATTTCAAAATTGAATTATCGTCGAAACCGTGACTGATTACTGCACTTTCAAAATTCCCAGTGATGCTGCTCATTGGCTGGAAAAGCAGCAGCAGTCGCAGTCGCATTGTTTAATTTATGAAAACAGGCCTGTCAAACATTGGATCATTAAAGTTTGGTGCATACAGATTAACCAACACTGCCGGAGTATGAAAAAGTGTGCCCACTATAATCAGATATCCCCCACTTTTGTGTGCTATAACGTTTTTTGGTGGAGAACTGTATCTTCTTACTTATAATAACTGCCACTCCCCTGGCCTTAGAATCACAGTTAGACATAAAAATCTCAGCTTCCTAAGGACAGGACAACCTATTGCCATCATTGTCACGTAGATGCCACCATTGTCACCTAGATGCCATCATTGTCACGTATCAGCATGATGGCGTTTAATATGCGAAAACACCTTGGACCTTTTTACCGGATTGTACAGTCCCTTGACTTTCCAACTCAGAAATTTAATTTGCTGTTCAGTGTTCATAGTGTAAGGTTTAATTTGTGGAACTGCTACAGATAATCTTCAGAAATGTGATCTCCTGGCAGAAACAACGATGGGATGAGGGGGAAGAAAGAAAGAAAAAAGAGAGAAACAGGGAGAGCCATAAAAAATAAAACTCCCCATAAAAAAAACACCAGCATCACCTCTCTCCCTGCCCCAGTTGGACCCACCCTTCCTAACCTACATTTCCATTCCCAAACAATGGAAACCATAGCCCCAACTCCAAGTAGAGTCGATCCCTCTGGAACAATTATGGTATGGAGCTACGTTAACCAACTTCAACCTCTTAGTGAACCCTGCAGAAACAAAACATTATATCAAATCAATACACCTCAATGTTAAACACAGATATAAAACATCCTCCCTCTCAACAGTGTCTTAATATATGCTTGAGCTTGGTCAGGTGATTTAAACTCTCTTTCTTCACCTTTATAAGTGATACGAAGACGAGCCGGGTGTAGGAGACCGAAGCGCATGCCTGGGATCTGTCGAAGCTGACAGCGTACTTTGTTGAAGGCTGAGCGCTCCTTCATCGTCTTAACTGTAAGGTCTGGAAACACAAATATGTTCAGATCTCGAACTTTAAAGGAGCTGTATCATGCTTTTCAAAATGTTCCAAAAGTCGAATACAGGCATTTATAAGCTAAACATGTTCCCATCGCTACTATAGAAACTAATTTGGTGTTAAATATTAGTTTTTCTATGCGTCTAATTTCCAACACAGAAGTAAGATGGCTGACTGCAATGAACCACGGAGCTCTCGACCAATTGCAACATGTTTTTACGCCCATTTCATGACGTCGCCCCGTTAGGTGAATTGTTCTTCCCCCTCTGGTTTATTTTTTGATGATAATTCTCCATGGATAAAGACTTTATGATTATCCTCCCCAGTTGATATAGTTTAAGTCCCTCCCGAAGTCCCAGACCCCTCAAGTATTTAGACAATCTAGCTACGTTATTAGCTAACCCTCCTGATTTACCTTAACTTATGATAATGGCTCCATTGAGGATAAAACAGCCCCTTTATGACTTATCCTCCCCAGTCTATATGAGTTTAATCCCATCCCAATCCCGAATACCCAAGACCCCTGCAAGTAAATTACACAATCTACTACTTAATCCAGGAGACCTATTCTAGGGGTTCGAATTATCCTCTCCCGCAGCCTCCTGATTTATTTTCATTATGATAATTACTCCATCCGGATAAAACAGAGCAGCCTTTATGAGCTTAGCACTCCCCAGAGCTATATGAGTTTAAGCACACCAGTACCCAGAAGTACCCAGAGACCCCTCAGCAAGTAATTTAGCAACAAATCATACTCAGTTAGCATTAGCTAAGCAGCACTCCCATGATTTCCTTCATTATGATAATGACTCATCCTGATAAACAGACTCAGCCTTTATGACTTATCACTCCCAGAGCTATATGAGTTTAAGTACACCAGTACCCAGAAGTACCCAGAAGTCCCGAGCTCCTCAGCAAGTAATTAGCACCTATCTCATTACATTCCCAGAGCCCGTTCCGTATCTTCCCCCCTTTTTCCCCTGTTTCCCGGTCCCTTTTCCCCTTTCCCCCCCCAATTTATTTCACTCCCATGGATGTTACCTGTAAACATTGATGGATAATGGGACTCCAATCGACGGGATAAAACAGACCAGCCTGTTATGGAGCTGTATGCACTCGACCCAGAGTCTGATATGGAGTTGAAGTACACGCAGTACCACAGAAGTACCACAGAGACCCCTGACAAGTAAGTAAATTAGCGAACAAATCATAGGCTAACAGTTAGCATTGAGCTGAGAGATGTGTTCACTCACCGGTGCTGTTGTCTGTCCATGCGCGTTTTTATGGTAGGAACTGCGTCAGGTTTCAGAAGTAATCCCAGAGAAAAAAACACTTTACTGCCCGAGATTCATGAAGTTGTCAGAAGTGAAGTTCACACATAAAGTTGAGCTTTTTTTCTCCAAGAGTACCTAACTGCAGTTACAATAGCCGATAAGGACGCCGCCATATATCCAATCCATACAGGAAGTTTCCAGCGGAAGTTAGTTAAACACCACTCTGAGTATTTATCTGCGGCTTGCAAACTGATGCGTTTGGTGTCGTCGGGTGGTTAGGGTTAGGAGAAGGGGTCAGGGGGTAGGGTTCAATTTTAGTAAGTTACATGAAGAACAAACTTCCGATTAGGACTTCCGGTGTGGATTGGATATGGCGACGTCTCGTGACTGTAGTCGGGTCCCTCTCTTTTTTTCCGCTCCTGAAGTTATAATCCAACCACTTCTAGCAAGTTGATTTGTCCAGTACAACAAACAAACTCACACGCTGAACGCAACCACATTTTTCCCAACTTGCCGTCCTCTAGAGCTTAAAAAAAAAGGAAAAAAATCCTCCTGAACTCTGGATCTGGTTAGCTGATGGCTGCTTGTCTCTGAGGAAATCTTCCTGCAGGTGTTAGTTTCTTCCTCAGAGAGTGTGTATAGGTTAGGATTCTCTTTGAGTTTCTGTTCAACAAAGAGGGCGTCTTGCTACGATGCTGCGCATGCGTGTTTGTCGCTTCGTGATTGGTGCCACGTTCATACGTAACGGGGTGGATAGTCAGTCGTTTGCAGGGAGGTAGCGCTTGGTTTAAATATTCATGTAGATTACTTAAATATGCATGAATGAAGAAAAACAACAATTTAAATCATTTCTTGATGTGGGAATAACACACTGACGTGCTTAAAAGCCCTTAAAAGTCCATTTTTCATGATAGGGCTCCTTTAATCCTCCCACACTCCCTTGCCTGCCAGAGGATATCCACACAGTCAGAATGGTAGTGCAGCCGGGCAATAACTGCCCGGGTTGTTCTCCTGGACCCGGTTTTAGCTGGAGCGTGCGGTGGGCTCTGTCCAGTCGCAGCTCAGTTTGCAGCTGGAAAGCCTCCTTCAGCAGCGAAGCAACCGCTGTCATTGTAGATTGGTTAGGATCTTCAGGGATGCCGATTGTAACAGCCCTCGGCATCAATAAAGGAGAAGAAAGCTTCTGACGGGTGCAGGGGTTTATTGGGAAACATCTGGGCGTGCAGGAAACTCCTGATGCTCCCACGCTATTCATAAGCACTGTGAAAACTATAACAAAATAAAATAAAATAAATACATTTGATCCTTCAATACATAGCTTCACGTAACATACACATTTGTACAGTTTACCTCGCTCCACTTGCCAAGGGTGCAAATATGAAAACAGCTTTATCCCGTCTTCTCACGAGGCACAGCTAGCTCGATTAGCATGTTGGATGAGAATGAAAACCCTTTCTGCCGCCGAAATGAGCAGGTGCAAGTTTAACATCATTTCCAGTTCCGGGGCACGCACGTCTGACGACGTCAGCGTCACACAAACAATCACAGAGCTTGCGGTCACTTACACCGATTATCCTAATATTATTGCGACGTGATCGTGATTCTAGATCCTCACAGTTGTTCTCCAACCTGGACACCTCTGCTGAAAGATGCGTCACCATCCTCTGCTGCCCAGCGATGTCATCAGTACACACAGACAGGGACTTCTCCATCTCACCGACTGTGTTCTTCATCCCGGAGAACTCCGATCTAATTGCCGATATGTTGTTCGACGGTTCTTCCTTCATGCTCCGCAATTCAGATTTTATTGTCGACAAGTCCTCTCCCATCGTGACTCTGAGTTCAGCTGTCAGAATCTCCACAATCTCACCGCGAATTACTGCTAGAAGTTCCCCTCTGTCAGCTTCACCTGTTGCAGCATATTCTGCAGTTGCTACCGCAGTCGAAGGACCCCCACGTAAAGAGGACGCATCACTTGGGCTAGCATAGCGGTGAGCTAGCCCCAAGTGAGTCTGGGTGGAAGTTTCACTTTTATTCGATTTAGGTGGCATTTCCAACAGGCCAAAAAGCTTACTGTAAGATGTCAAATTGTCCTTACGGTAACAACGGTAACACCAATGAAGGGTGAAAAAGTGTTATAAAAGAGTTTCCTCTCCGCGGGAGCTCGTCAACACGCGTGTCATTCAATTAGCGGCTACCCACAATTCCCAAAAAGGTAACTAATTTGATAGAAACAGTTACTCGCCATGTGGCGAATAGCCCTCTGAGATTTACTCACCAAATGGAAAATTTAGTTGGTTTTGGCACCTGGCGAGTGTTAAAAATCCTAACATTTATGTCCATAAATTAAAGAGGGGGTTTCATGTCATTCTCAGGCACATAATACCCTTTTATGGTACAAGCATACAACTGTGTTACCTTTAATAGTTTTGTAAATAAGTATCATAAAAGAACAACCTAAAGAAATGTGACATCACTCCATGTCTGTATCTGACGCCTTAAAATTCACTGCTGTCCCTTTAAGATGTCTCCTGCTGTTTCTGACATTCCCACTTCACTCATCACAACACTCTCATGCTGTGGTGGGGCAGAGCTCAGCAGGGAAGGGGAGGAGCTTTGTGGTATTGGAGGGGTTCTTTGGTAGCAGCTGAGTGTCAGGGATTTCTTAAATATGCGTGAATGAGTCAAAGTAACCCCCAGGGCTTGTTTCATGGGGAGGAAATGACATGATACCATAATACAAAGCTCAAAAAAGTCAATTTTTATGTTACCCCTGTTATATGCTGGGTTCATGTTGATGTCATCTGTGTGACATAAATCAAGAAAAAAACCTGATGCAGAGCAAGTCAGGCCGTAGTCGGTGTGCTTTTTTTGTTGCACTTTTGTCCCTCTTCAAAATCATATGAGACATAACTGGGGCAATGTCATGCGGTAGGTATGTACCGCCCAACGTCATTACCTACATTCGCAGGTCAGCCCAGGTCTGGCGTTCCGCATACCGGTAAGAGCCGAGTTGCTTGACATGGGTCGGTAAGCCTTTACCACTGCCACTAAAAGCTGATTGTTCGCAGGTTTAAACTGCTTTATTGGCCAGTAGGAAAGGGGTATAAACACACACACAAACAGCCTGAGCAGACTGATAAAAAAAAAAATTGAAATCTTTTTATCATTTATCACTTCCAAACAAGTCTCTGTGTTGAAGAAACCTGTTCAGGTGTTTTTTTTCGTGGTTCTGGTCTTTGTTGGTTTGGGTTTTTAACTCCTCCTCCTGTGTCTGCAGCCTCGGTACCTTCTGAAGTTTGAGCAGATCTACCTGTCCAAGCCGACCCACTGGGAGAGAGACGGTGCTCCATCTCCCATGATGCCAAACGAAGCTCGACTGCGGAACCTGACGTAGGTCTTGGCTGACATCACTTCACTGACGTCTTCACATTAACAAAGTCCAAACTGGCCTAACCCAGTTCTGTGTCCTTGTGCACCCCCAGGTACTCGGCTCCCCTGTATGTTGACATCACAAAGACCATCATAAAGGAGGGGGAGGACCAGCTGCAGACCCAACACCAGAAGACCTTTATAGGAAAAATTCCCATCATGCTCCGCTCCACTTACTGCCTGCTGAGTGGGCTGACAGACCGAGACCTGTGTGAGCTGAACGAGTGTCCGCTGGATCCTGGAGGTTATTTCATCATCAACGGCTCAGAGAAGGTACGCTTTGGCATCAGAACCAGCTCCTGATATCAGAATCCGGTCTCACACCTGGAAAGACATGAAGCAAGACCGGTTTTGGTTTCAGGTCCTGATCGCTCAGGAGAAGATGGCCACCAACACCGTCTACGTCTTCGCCAAGAAGGACTCAAAGTACGCCTACACCGCAGAGTGCCGGTCCTGTTTGGAGAATTCGTCTCGACCGACCAGCACCATCTGGGTCAGCATGATGGCCAGAGGAGGACAGGTGAGTTCTGCTGCTCCCCTGCAGAGCACAAAACACCCCCATCAGTGTTCCACCAGTCACAGCACAGCTTTCACCAATGCACTGATAGATTTCTGACTGTTTCTCAGGGAGTGAAGAAGAGTGCGATCGGTCAGAGGATTGTCTCCACGCTGCCGTACATCAGACAGGAGGTTCCCATCATCATCGTGTTCCGAGCGCTGGGCTTTGTGTCGGACCGAGACATCCTGGAACACATCATCTACGACTTCGACGACCCAGAGATGATGGAGATGGTACATTTTACTATCAATTAATAGTTCTTTGGTGATCTGTCTCCATCGTGACAATGTGTTGCTGTTGTATTTCAGGTGAAGCCATCTCTGGATGAAGCATTTGTGATCCAGGAGCAGAACGTGGCCCTGAACTTCATCGGGTCTAGAGGAGCCAAACCTGGAGTGACAAAAGAGCGAAGGATCAAATACGCCAAAGAAGTTCTGCAGAAAGAGATGCTGCCGCACGTCGGAGTCAGCGACTTCTGTGAGACTAAGAAGGCCTACTTCCTGGGGTGAGTCCATTCTGAGCCAGATCTGAGACACACCTGGACAGATGTGCGTCAGACCTGTAGGTGAATCAGGTGTAAGCCACTTTGTTTTTGTTTCATGTGTGTGCTGTGTGTGTTTCAGGTACATGGTCCACAGGTTGCTGCTTGCTGCTCTTGGGAGACGAGAGTTGGACGACAGAGATCACTATGGAAACAAGAGGCTGGACCTTGCAGGGCCACTATTGGCCTTCCTGTTCAGAGGGTGAGGCTTCTCACCAGTCGTCTTCAACTCCGATATCAGACAGACACTTTTCACAGATATAGGCTAGAGCAGGGCAATGTCACCAAAAATATTTACAGTATGAATTAGAAAATTTGTTACAATGATATAACTGATATAATTGACATGAGACAAAGTACTTGAAAACTGCACAACTTTATTTATGCAAATGAAAATTTACAATTGCTTTTCACTTTAAGAAGCAGCTGTTTTTGATGTGCATCAAAGTTATAACAGTGAATATGCTGCATTACTTACTGAAAGTTAGTTTAAACATAAGTAGGCCTGACACAATTAATCGATTCGAAAAAATAATCAATATTTTAGTCATTGATGCTTCGTTTAACTTTTAAAGTCCTGCTTCACGCATTGCTACCGGTCTGTATAAACTTTTTCCGGACACTCCCTACCAGTGGGTGGCAGTAATGCACCTACTCGTTGCATGACAACCACAGTCTTTGGTGCCAATGGGCTCTAACTTAATGCTGGGGGCACACTACACAACTGTCACAGTTGTTGCCGATTTTGAAAAGACTGAGGCGTTCATACTAACCGACTAGATTCTGTTGAATCATCCAAGATTGGGGATAACAGATTTAACAACTGTCTCCTCCACGGGATTCCAAACTACAAGCTTGTTCAACCCAGCTGAGGTGGTGGAAATCACCAACTCCTTGTGTGCCAACTGCCATTATACAGAAAAGAGGAAGATGTACAAATCATCTTCCAGATTCTTTTCTCCATTTTGTTGTTAGCCTGTTTGCTGTCCCCCCCCCCCCCCCCCCCCCCCGTCACGTCTGTGAATGTAGGGGAAATCCTGGGACGCAGGAGGGATTCCCAGTAGTGATGCCGGGGCCGACCCCTGTCCTGCGGGACCTACGGTGTGATATTAAAAATGCATTTGTAGATTTTTGTAATTGAGGCTGTGGTGTGTCCATGCATAAAATGCAGCGCTGTGGCGGCGTGCCTACATCAGCTGTTGCTTTTTTCTTCAACAGTGTTGTAATGCGGTTAGATTCTACATTGACTTTTTGGAGAAAGTAAACATAGACCTGAATGGGTATCAATGAATGCTGAATGGGTATTAACCTACCGATATTTGGGGCCGATATTGCATTACCAGTATCGGCCCCGTATAGTATACCAGCAGCAGGATTTTCTTTTAATTTTTCAAATCAAAGTATTTTGACTTTCTGAGCAGCAGATGATTAAAATAAAAGTCTAAAATGTTCCTGTAGCAGCGGTGGAGAACCTTGGCCCTCATCCTGCATTTGTTCTTCTTTGTTTCTTTGTTCTAACACATCTGTTTCAAGAGAAAACTGTGTAACTGGTTTAATGGGCTATATGCACGACTCCACTACTTCCTGAATTTAGGAACGTCCAGAACCAGAACTTTTAAATATCCTAAATAAACAAACAAAAAACAATAAAAATAAAATTAAAAAGGACTCTGTCTCTGTTAAAAAAATTGCACCAAAAAAACAATAAACTAGACCATATTTTTCCAAAACAATAAATACAATGGCCTATCCAGTCTCAAATAAAACAGCACTTTGATAATATTATTATTTATTATTACTAAGGATGACAATGTGCTGACTGTTGGGCTGACGGCTCTACAACCCAGGGTGCCCCCCCCCGTTATGAAAACATAACCGGGTGATTGTGTTTGAAGTGGCCATGCAAGTTTGTTGTGTTGCCTCTCATTTGGTGCGACCATAGGGGATTATCACGCTTCCGTGTTCCGAACTTCCGGTTTTAAACAGTTAGATGGCCCACTTCCGGTCCAGTTCAATGTCCCTGCTTTACTTCGTAGATAACGTGAATAAACGCCAACCCTACTGAAATTTTCACGGATTCCAGACCGAAGTGATACTGGATCAAAAGCTGGATCAAAGCGATCGATTCGCCGCGGTGAAGGGCCGAACTTTATAATAAAACACACGTTTGTTTGTCGCCGGTGGGGCACAACACCGGCACTTCACAGCATGCTAGCATTAGCCAGCTAGCGTTTACTGACGTGCTTAACATTGTGCGTCTTAAAACACACATACATCTGAAAATCGGGTCTGTATCCCCCCCGTTTCCAGTGGAACAACTGGGGACTGCCAAGAAAGGAGACGCTTTCAGATGCTTGTGTGTTTTCAGCCGCACAAAGTTAGGCAAGTCATCAAGCTGGCTAATGCTAACCTGCTAACAGTAGTCCGCCGACTACTACTCTGTTAAACTTTGTTAATCGGATAAACGCCAATGCCAAGTTTTCATTCCAGACTGAAGTGATGCTAAGGAAGAAGTGGATCAAAACGACCGATTCGCCGCGGTGAAGGACCGAACTTTATAATAAAACAACACACGTTTGTTTGTCGCCGGCAGACTGCGCAGTTGTGTTAGCAGGTTAGCATTAGCCAGCTCGATGACGTGCCTAACATTGTGCGGCTGAAAACACACAAGCATCTGAAAACGTCTCCTTTCTTGGCAGTCCCCAGTTGGTCCACTGGAAACGGGGAGGTACAGACCCGATTTTCAGATGTTTGTGTGTTTTGAGACGCACAATGTTAAGCACGTCAGTAAACGCTAGCTGGCTAATGCTAGCATGCTGTGAAGTGCCGGTGTTGTGCCCCACCGGCGACAAACAAACGTGTGTTTTATTATAAAGTTGGCCCTTCACCGCGGCGAATCGATCGCTTTGATCCACTTCTTTCTTAGTATCACTTCAGTCTAGAATGACAACTTGAGTATGTTTGGAGTTTATCCGATTTAAACAGTATAACAGAGCAGGAACGGCTGTCGTTAACATGGCCCGGAAGAGGAAGTGTCCAAATCCGGGAACTTCCGGTAAGCGTGATAATCCCCTATTTTTAAACAGTCGGCATACTAGCTTTCCTGTGTTGACGGTCCCACCTCGCTCGTTGAGCTTGAAGCTGAAATATTCCCACACCGGAGCTGTAGTATTTGCTTTGCGTTTCTATGCTCCTCGAAGCTCACCTGCTGCGGGTCTGTCTGTATGTGTGCTTGCAGCTCTGCCCCCTCCCACAGATACAAAGATCCTAAATGACTGACAAGATGGTTCACTTCCTTCATTTAATTATACTAAGCCACAAAAGCGCCCAGGTGCTGAGATGATATACAGAGTGAACCCTCTTGTCATCCAGCGTGTTTAGAGGAGAGAGAGAGGCGATATATCGAGGCCGGAAACTTTTTTGACTTTATTTATTGTGCAATTAATTGATTTATTGATTATTGTCCCAGGCCTAGATGATGTAAAACCAGTTTTGTTCCTGGTACAATGGTGTTAAACTGGTTTTGATGAAGTCAAAATGCTGTGAAACCAGTTTGCTCCAATTCAAATAGTGACTTTGTTCTGTTCAGGATGTTCAAGAATCTCCTGAAGGAAATACGGATTTACGCTCAGAAGTTCATTGACAGAGGAAAAGATTTCAACCTAGAGCTTGCCATCAAAACTCGGATCATCTCAGATGGACTAAAGTACTCGCTGGCCACGGGAAACTGGGGAGACGTGAAGAAGGCTCACCAAGCTCGGGCAGGAGTGTCTCAGGTGAGATGTTTTTTTTGTCCCACATGTCTTCGGGGTGTTCCACTTCTTAGAAGGTCTGAGAGACCTGGATCAAGATTCTCTTGGGCCATCTGAACCTTGCTTTGGCTCTTCTAGGTGTTGAACCGTCTGACCTTTGCCTCCACACTTTCGCACCTCCGCCGAGTCAATTCTCCCATTGGCAGAGATGGAAAACTGGCCAAACCCAGACAGCTGCACAACACGCTGTGGGGAATGGTGTGTCCAGCTGAGACGCCCGAGGTAGGAACATCTGGAACTCCCTCTTCTGTTCTGGTCGTTTCAGTTGGACATTGTTTAATCAGATGTATTAATGATGATATTAACGACCGATTTCAGGGTCACGCTGTGGGTCTGGTGAAGAACCTGGCCCTGATGGCCTACATCTCTGTGGGCTCACAGCCGTCACCTATCCTGGAGTTTTTGGAAGAGTGGAGCATGGAGAACTTGGAAGAGATCTCTCCTGCTGCCATAGCTGAGTATGTTTGATCAATTAGAGTTTGATCAGTAAGATTATTGCTTAGCACGAGGGTAAGATGCGTTTTTGTTCTTGTTTTTTTTAGTGCAACAAAAATCTTTGTCAACGGCTGCTGGGTTGGAATCCACAAAGATCCGGAACAGCTGATGAATACCCTGAGGAAACTGCGGAGACAGATGGACATCATAGTGTCTGAGGTAACTGCCACCGCACAGCTGGGACAGAAAACCACATTACTTATTATTCAGATGTCGTAACTACAGCAGCACTTTTGAGTTCTCAGAGTTCCCCACAGTGCTGCTGGAAACATACAAGATCAGCGGTCTGGAATTCTACAATTTCCTTTTTTAAGAATAGATTAAGGGGTGGACTTGAATGCATTAAAGGATGACTTTCTTTGTTTTTATCCTGAACCTTCTTGCTAGGAGTATGTGCATTAAGTCACCGGTAACATTTCTGCATCACTTTGACTCCTTTGAAAGATATTGCGTTGAATCCCCCTTCGATGTACATTCAGTATAATGGCAGAGACAGGGCAGTCACTCCAGAAGGCATTATCTGCAGTAAAACTCCTTCATTTCATCAATGCTTTAAGTAGAATGAACAAATGAATGAGTACTATTGTCCTGTGAGTCCAGAGTTTCACAAATTTGTGTTTTGCGAGCTGCTCTTCTCAGCTGTACTACAGAAGTGCGCATCGTGAATGCACGGCCCCGAAAAGTGTGTACTAGGGGTGCACCGATTGATCGGCCAGCCGATCGATCGGCTCCGATTTCCTTAATTTTGGGGGATCGGGGATCGGCCGATCAATAAATGTAAAACCGATTTTATCTACCGATCGTATTTACTTCCGCTAAAGTCACTTTTGGTGGTTTAAGTTTTGTTAGTTTGTCTTGTAGCTTATTTTATTAATTACTTATACCTTATTATATGCATTGCAAAATAAGCAAAATATTGTTGTGAACTTTATTTTTAGTAAGAGGCTCAAAGCCAGTTTGAAATGCAACCAGCTGAGCTAGTTTTGTCTTTAATACTGTGAAAAATGAGACTGAAGGAATGGAAATTATATTTTTGTAGTTTGGACAGCAATGCTTGCAACTTTTCATTTATATTTAAGAACAGTAGCTTGTGCAGTTAAAACTAGTTTGCATTGTACTACAGGTATTGTTTGTTAATAAAACAAAATTGGTACATTGAAGATGTTTGCTGTCAATTTTCAAGAAAAATTGGTATTGGCAAAAATCGGTATCGGTGGGTCAGATTTCATAAAGATCGGCGATCGGTAATCGGCCAGAAAACTGCAATCGGTGCACCCCTAGTGTGTACAACACCCTGATAACTAATGGAAAGCTAAATCTTCGCTCACAGGACAATTGTACTCATTTGTTCATTCTACTGAAAGTATTGGCGAAAATCAAGGAGTTTTGCTGCAGATAATGCCCTCTATAGGCATTCTTTTAAGGGGCAGGGTAAAAAAAAAAGTTTAAATTTTCTTTTTTGTGGACAACTAAATCAAATAACAGACATGGACATTAATATTACTAAACTCCAGCTATATTTATGTTCTCACCAAAGGCATTTAATTGCATTTCAACGCAAAAAAAAGAAAAAAAAGTAGAAAAAGAAATAAAGAATATCACTCGCCAAACTTGAATGGACTTAGTTAAAAGTTCACTGTTTTAAGAACTTTAATTGTTAAACTGTCTGTTTTCTAAGTAATAGCCAGCTGCATGTTGCAGTACTTTTAATTAAATGTATCTGTCCACATTCCTCATTAAGAGGAATTAATATCTGTCGATCAGCTTTAAGTTTTATTTTCAGTGTAGTTCATGGAGCAGAGATGCATATCTCCTGCAGCGTCTGTGTCTGCAGCTCCTACGGCCTCCTGCGTGCTATGAGGCGGGGGATGGGTCGCGGGACCGACCCATGCCTGTAACAGCGTCTCACACAGACTTTTCTCAATATTAAACCAACGTGTGGGATTGACCCAGAATCTACATTGTTATCTGGGCTGCCCAGAAATAGTACCTCAAGTCTGGAAGTTTGAGCCCACCTTTTTAATCCAATTCATGGTAGTTTTTTCTGCCAAACAAATGTTGAAATGAATTTGTCTAATTTGCTAAACTTGGTATTGGGGATGCTGACAGCTATCATCTGAAACAAGTAAAGTAATTTGGGTAACACGCTCATTCGGATACTTTTCAATGCGGTCAATAAGGGATAGAGGAAGTGCTGACCATTGGTTCAAATCTCTGCTGATATTTTGGATCAGGCAATTGTAATTGGCATCGTTCAGTTTTTCAATTGAGGTTAGTACATGAATGCCTAAATACTTAAAACCATTTAGTGGCCATTTAAACCCACTCTATAGTTTAGTTGTCTCTGTAATCTTACCACTTATGTCCATGGCCATCATTTTGTCAACGTTTATTTTACAGCCTGAGAAAATATCCGTATTTAAGGATGAGATCTTTTAAGAATGGTATTGTTGTTACAGGTTTTGTCAAATAAAGCAATACATCATCTGCATACATTGACATTTTATGCTCTTCTCTGTTTATTGTAATCCCTTTGATGTTACTGTCATCCCTAATCATCTGAGCTGGCAGTTCAATACAAATATCAAATAACGGGAGATAGTGAACAGCCTTGTCTGCAGCCACGTTCTAGGGTGAAGTGATCAGATAAAGATTCGTTCACTTTAACTGCAGACTGTGGGTTTGAATTTAGTGTTTGTATCCATTTAATGAAACTTGGGCCAAAATGGAAGCGTTCAAGTGTCTAAATCAAGTTTTGCCAGGAGACTCTGTCAAATGCCTTTATGGCATCCAAGGATAAAATCATTGATTCTTCCTTTTTAACTTTGGGGTGTGTCATTAAATTCAGTAATCTTCTGATGTGATCTCCTGAATATCCTCATTTTATAAACCTTGACTGATCAGGGTTGATTATTTCTGTGATAAACGTTTTGCCAGTATAGTTGTTAAAATCCGCAAGTTTGTGTTTAATAATGAAATTGGTCTGTGTGATTAACATTCAGTGGGATCTTTACCGTCCTTATGTATCACTACAATCGTGGCATCTCTCCAGGAAGGGAGCCATGGTTGCAGTTTGCACAGCATGATATAATAATAACAATGGATTAGATTTACATCGTGCTTTTCAAGGCACTGAAAGCGCTCACAGTACGTCCATTATTCTTTCATTCTTCATTCATACATATCTGGCCGGGAGTTTTATTAGGGATCCAAGCCCGCGGGAGCAGCGCGTGGGCTTGGCAGAACCGCGTTGCAGTGCAACCATGTTTCAGAACTCCAGCGTGCTGGAACCCTATTGAGCTTGTTTTGTTTTTTATTATTCACTATTTTTATTAGGGATCCAAGCCCGCGGAGCAGCGCAGGACCCGCGTTGCTACCCAGCACTCCAGCGTGTTTGAACCCGATTGAGTTTGCTTCATTTTTTTAATATGAGGAGTCCAAGCCTGCAAAGCAGCGCAGGGCCCGCATTGCTCTAGCAACGCGGTTCCCAGCACTTCAGTGTGCAGGAACCCTATTGAGTTTGTTCCGTTTTTTATTCTTGCGCACTATTATTTTTCTTCCCGGTGAAAACTATATGGGGAGCCTAAACCAGATGCGCAGTAATATAGCCACCTATATAGGCTGGTACAAAAGTGGTTCATGTAGAGATTTGTGCAAAATGACAAATCTCAGACACTAGGCGACGCTATAACAGGGGGTTGTATGTTTTGGTCTCTAGCTCGAAAACTGCTTGGAATAAATTTGAGACTTGGATCCCCAGATTCCTTGGACCCTCCTGCATCTCCTGACATAGGCCACGCCCATTTCCACACACAATTATTTTTTGCTACAGCGCAAAATCTGCGAAACCTATTTCCGTAAACTCGTCCTAGAGTTTTAACCCGATTGGGCTGAAAATCAGACCACACAAACTAGAGACAGACAAAAAAAAAACCAAAAAAACAGTCAGAGCAGTTTTTGAATTCTTGCTCCATTACAAAGTTATGCAAATCCAAACATTTTTTAAAAGCTAGCTAAAAACTTAAAATGCCATATCTCACCTGATCCAACTGGTTAAATAATTAAAACAATGCAACATCGAGAAACATTTTCTTATCAGTTTAAATGCTCATGAGAGAACCTTCTGACTTTATCAGCTTGTCAGTGTGTGTATTTGGATGTATTAGCTAAACAACCAACATCTAAAAAGCTTAAATCTCATAATTTACATCCACACACACATACTAATGTAATTGATTTCATAATGATTGTATGCAAAAGGATTTGGACAGATTTGGCCGTTTCTAGCTTTCTCTAGTGGTTGCAGGCTACCTACATCCAACTACTGTGCTGTCTTTCATAATCCACCAATGCTTCAGCTTTTTAAATGCTGGGTGTTCAAATATTTACCACTGAAGTTCAAAATACCTAATGGACTGTGTTTGCCTTTTTTAATGGTAATGATATTGCTTATTTTCTGTTTGGTCATTCCTACTGGACCAAACATTTCTCCAATATTATAAATTAATATTATAAAATGTTTAGGAACTTAGTCAGGAACCTAGTTTAGGAAAACTAGTCTGTCCATGCATACTGTCCACACCTGCCCTGATTCAGCTGGTCAAATGTCTGAAGTTTACTGCTACATATGGAGTTTGTTTCTCTTTATTTTTAAATGGTATGTGATCAGTCCTGCTGTACCAAACATATCTTCACAGATGGGTGACTGGCTGAATAAGTTTAAGAACCTCTCATAACACAGGAGTCCTGTTGCAATGAGGTTGCTGGTGAGGGATCGAGACAGACAGGATCTGGTGTATTTCATCATTCCTGCTGTACCAAACATATTTTCACAGATGTGTGGGTATAAGAAAATGTTGAGGAAACTCTGTTAACACAGAAGTCTGGTATTGGGGCTTGTGATGAATGTTGTTGAAACACAGGATGTGGGATGGTGGCTTCAAGTTTTCTGTGAATGTTGGTCTACACCAGGAGTGTCCAGCTCTGGTCCCAGAGAGTAACAATCATGCAGGTTTTAGAGGTTTTCCTGAAAACTGAGTCACCATCAATCCTACACACAAACTTCCTGCCATACCATATTTGAAGACTACAGGTTTTCAAGCTTAGCAAACTTTCTTTGGAAAATAATAAATCAGCCATTTTTCTGGGAGGGATAAAGATCTCAGTCTATGTTGGGCGAAGGGAGGCGGGGCCAGAGAAGGCGGTGCGTGGAGGGGCTTGGAACCTGTGATAACTGCTTGCAGTTCTAGTGTCCGTCTGTTATTTCACGTTTCTCGGAACTTCATGCTGGCTGTCTCTCAGTCAGCGTTCGGCTGGACGATTATGGAAAGAATCATAATCATGATTATTTTGATTGATATTGAAATCACAATTAATGTACACCATTATTCATTGTTTAAAAAAAGTGTTTATTGAACTACCAAATCTCAACCTCAAATATTGCTTGAATAAAAAAACAACCAGAAATAAATTAGAAACAGGTAAAGGAATGAAATATTTAAAAACAATAATGGCAATAAAAATTAATACTCAGTCTACATGCATTCATGTTCTATACTCCCTGCAGTGTGCTTCCCTAAAACTCCACCAGGTCCACACCAGGAGCCAAATTTACAAAAAACATAGTGCTCTTGTTTCTGCTAAGTAAATTATTTTTGCGTGAGACCTGTTTTTCACTTTTAAGATTTGAAGAGTGTAACCACATTTGAAGCGGCATCCATGCACAACATTTCATGTTCCAGCGATGCGCTGAATAACTCACTATGTGGACCACTCAAAGCGCTTTAGGCAATAATACAGTTCCAACCCTTTCAAACTTGTTCTGGAAAGCCGTCTTTTGTCTCTTATACCGTTATCATCCAGACAAACGCCTCCATGTCATTAAAGAGGAAATGTTGCAGCACGTTGTTTAGGCTGAATGCACAAGAAAATGTCCCAACACCGCTGTATATTTCAGAACTTTCATTACTCTGCCTGGTGCATTCATTCATTCGTTGCTGCCGCTTTCTGCTATCTATAAAAGCCAAATGTTCTCTTCTTCCTCACTTTCTGACATCACAATCACAATGAACAGCGCCCCTTAGTGGTGACCCGCAAACATGATTTCACATCACTACAACAGGATGAAAGGATTGCCTGTGCGACAAACGACACATCTACATTTCCCTAAATCTGAACGTAGCTGTAATTGCAGTCCATCATTTAAAATAAGTAAACAAAATCTGCACATAGCTCAGAATTTAGTGACAGTTACAGACGAATCCTGAAAAGTTAAATTTCTGTCACAAAGTAAACATGTTGCAGTCCATAAATAAAAATGTTTGCATGAATAATTGATAACCACGTTTCATTTTCACATAAATTTATTACTTTAACTGCTTGTCAAGCATCTTAATCTTTACCTTCACCTCTTCTTGCTGAGCTGAGTGAGTCCGTCTCTTTCAGAGGACATTCTGCTGCTGAGACTGCTCAATACTCTCAATAGTTTCTTTTACTCAAAGAAGGGGGCCTCCTCCTCCTCCTCTGGTTTTGGCCGGTCCTCACGACCTGGTGTCAGGTGTGTGGGGCAGGGACGTTGGGGTGGGGGCTGGCCTGCCCTGGGGGGGTGTCGTCTGGGGGGTCCGGTCCTCCTGGGTTTCATTTGGGCCGCCCGGGTCGGGGGGGCTGTTCCTGGGCGCTTGGGCCCTGGGCCCGGCGCTGTCTCTGCCCCGGGGGGCGCCCGGCGCCTGATGGGGTAGGCGGCTGCTGGTCTTGGTCTGCTGGGGCCTGGGCCCCCAGACCGCGGGGGGCTCCGACGGGGGTCGCCTTTTGCCGCCCTTCGGGGGATGCATGTCCGTTCTTTGGGGGGGGCGGCTGGTATCTGGGCCTTTGGGTGGCTGCTGGGGGCCTGGGTCGTGAGCCTTGCGGGCTTCCTCCTCCTTGCAGAGACGAAGCTGCATCTGCATGACTGTATCACCACGGAGCACCCTTTATTATGCATGTTGATGCTGTGACACTGCTTCCCATTGCGATGACTAGGTTGTACCTCTTCTCTGCTTCCCATTGCGATGACTAGGTTGTACCTCTTCTCTGCGTAGTTCTGCGTGTGTTTGTATGATCTGAGGATATTTAAGCCACCTGCAGGTCCTCCTGTAGGGGATTGCTTGTTTTGTTTTCCAACAGAGACCTTGGTTGTTTAGGGATCGCTGTACAGATGTACCAGTGAACTGTGTAAGTGGATTCATGTTTTCTCTCCTCTCTCTCCCTCTCTCTCTCTTCCTCTTCCTTACTCCTTTCTCTCTGTTCCACTTTCTATCATTACCTCTGTTAACTTTAATTTCTCCCTTGTCAGGCCCAGCAGTATGGTATGAAATGCTGTTATAGACAAATGTTTAATCAAAGAAATAAAATGAATAAACAGGATATCAAGTGGAGCCTTATGTTCATAAAGCTCCGCTTGGTAAAGCAAAACTGTTCAACAAAATAAAGCAATCGGATTTCCATTCTGCTTGCTTCAATGCTGGACAGGACAAGTAGAAAAAGAAAAAAAAAAAAAGAAAAAAAAAATTGACTGCCAGAGTTTCTCTGTTTGCAATGATGATTTAGCGTCAGCGTTGACTGATACATGATCATATTGATCAGACACACGCTCATGACAAGACTTTGTCATCATTTCTTGTTTCTTGTTTTTGAAATACTGGGCCCTGGAATGTGCATGGAGCTCGCACAGGGGATAAGAGATTAAAAATTTTCAATCGGCTAAAAGATCTTCAGGCAGACATTGTCTTACTTCAGGAAACACATTTATCAAATTCCTCAGCCGATCTCCTTCAGCCAAGACAGTTTCCACACGTGTATTCAGCTGGTTATAATTCTAGACAAAGATGTGTAGCAATTCTGATTAATAGCAGGTTAAATTTGACATTGATGATGTAATCAGAGATCCAGAAAGCAGATTTATAAGAGCAGGACATAATGAAATATGGCACTCGTCAGATATTGTTAAGAAGGATTTTGGCCTTTGTGATGCATGGCGATCTCATCACCCCACCACGAGACGATATACCTTCTTCTCCTCAGTTCATCATTCCTACTCTAGATTAGATTACTTCTTAACCAGCAGCTCACTGATGAGTGAAATCTCAGAAATAGAAATCCACCCAATAACCATCAGTGATCACACACCAGTATCATTAACTCTGAGAAATAAAACTATTAAACCAGCAACTAGGAGTTGGAAATTGAATACATCATTACTGAAAGATCCTGAGTTTATCAGCTATTTTAAAAGAGAATGGTCCATTTATCTGGAGAATAACGATTTACCAGAAACTCCAGCATGTGTCCTTTGGGAGGCAGGTAAAGCAGTAATGCGAGGGAAAATAATTTCCTTCTCTTCCCATAAAAAAAAGGAAGCTGCAAGAATCTCCGAATTAGAAGTCAGAATTCAATCACTAGAAGACGCCTACCAGGTCTCCCCGGAGGAACACATGCTGAATGATATAAGGAAATTCAAGCTGGAGTTAAACAAAATAATCGACAAAAAAACACAATTCTTGGTTCAAAGACTTTGTTTAGAAAACTTCGACCACGGTAACAAGTCTGGCAAGCTTCTAGTTAATCAGTTAAAAATAAACAAGGAAAAAGCAACAATCTCCTCCGTTAAGGACTCAGAAGGAAGTATCAGCCATGATCCTGACCAGATAAATAACATTTTTAGAAACTTCTACAAAACACTATATAAATCACAAATAAACCCCACAGATAATATTAATCAATTTCTTAATAGTATCATTCTTCCAAAACTACAACAGAAAAATCTGATGGCTTTAGATTCACCCCTCTCAATAAGTGAATTACATGACGCTCTGCAACATATGCCCAATAATAAAGCCCCAGGCCCAGATGGATATCCGGTTGAATTTTACAAAGAGTTCTGGACAATTCTGGCTCCCACTTTTTATAAAATAATACTAGAAATAAAAGAGAAACAGAAAATACCACCAAATATGAATTCAGCAAATATCACCGTATTATTTAAACCAGGTAAAGACCCGACACTTCCAGCTAGTTATCGGCCAATCTCATTAATAACTGTAGATCTTAACCCCCCCCCCCCGATAATCAGCAAAGCACTCGCTGAAAGGATAGAAAAAATAACTCCTCTGATAATACATCCTGATCAAACTGGTTTTATTAAAGGTCGGCATTCTTCTACTAACACACGCAGGCTGATTAATCTAATAGACTATGCTACCATTCATAATCTGGAATCCACTATCATTTCGTTAGATGCAGAAAAAGCCTTCGATCGTGTTAACTGGAAATTCCTGTTTGCAACATTAAATAAATTTGGTTTTGGTCCTTATTTCATAGACTGGATAAAAATACTTTATAACAACCCTAATGCATGTGTGAGGACCAATGACCAAACTTCTCCAAGTTTCTGTTTACAGCGTGGCACCAGGCAGGGCTGCCCGCTCTCCCCTTCACTTTTTGCCATTTTCATTGAACCACTAGCAGCCGCTATAAGACAGGACAGAGATATTAAAGGGATCCCCGGCAAAAATCTAGAACATAAAGTAAGTCTTTATGCAGACGACGTACTGCTTTTCCTCTAGAACTCATCAACATCTCTCTCCCAGACAATCACATTGATCAATAAATTTTCAATGATATCTGAGTACTTTATTAACTGGACCAAGACTACAGCTTTATGTGTTAATTGTACTTTACAAAACATTCCTAACATCACAATACAGTTTGGTAATATCAGATATTTAGGAATAAATATTTCTCCAAAACTTTCAGAGTTAATAAAGTTAAATTATGTCCAGCTATTAAAGTCAATAGAGGAAGATCTCACACGATGGAAGCACTTACCCATATCACTCATGGGGAGAGCTGCTACCATCAAAATGATGGTTCTACCGAAAATTAACTACTTGTTCTCAATGATACCCACCAAACCTTCCTCCAGTTGGTTTAAGTCACTGGACTCTCACATTTCCAAATTTCTTTGGAAAAACAAGCCATCACGTATCAGTTTAAAAACTTTACAACAGGTAAAAGACCGGGGAGGGTTAGACTCACCCAATTTCAATTATTATTTCCTAGCAAATCAGCTACAATTTATTTCCAAATGGCTGAAACCTACCCATCTAGATGAACCGTGGCTAGACACAGAACAAGCATTATGTGAGGATCTGGATGTTTCTGATTTGCCGTTCAGCAGTTCAGCAGTCAGATCTCATAAATGCTTTAAAAGTATCAACATCTGCTCTACTCTGAAAGCATGGTGGGAATTCCTGAAATTAACCGAGTCTTCTATTATTCCATGTAAACTCACACCCATCTGGAATAACCTGGATATTTTACAAAACAAGAAAATGATTAATTTTGTGCATTGGAAGGATAAAGGAGTTAAACAATTACAACATATCATTGAAAATAGAAATTTCCTGTCATTTAATACACTCACCTTACAATACGGGATCAGTCGTACTAAATTCTTAGAATACCATCAACTTAAATCTATATTAAGCAAAAAATATACCTCTAACCAACTGATCCTGCAGACTCCGGTCAGGGTAGCAGAATTCCTGAATCTCTCTATCCCCAAACTACTGTCGAAAATATATAGATTATTATTAAAACTGGATGATTCAATTTCCCTTCCAACTTCGAAGTGGGAGGCTGACTTGTCCAGAACCCTTAACCAAAACACATGGACACAAATATGTTTAAACACGTTCCTAATGACTAAAAACTCAAATATACAGTTGATACAATTCAAGGTTTTACACAGAGTACATTACACAGGACAGAGGATGTTCAAGATGGGTCTGTCACCTTCAAATATTTGTTTGCACTGCAATGAGAATACAACAGACAATTATCTTCACGCCTTGTGGTCTTGTCCACCTGTCCAGAGGTTTTGGCTTCAGGTATGTGATGACCTGTCAACGTGGCTCAGGTGTAACTTTCCTGCAAGCCCCACACTGTGTTTACTGGGGGACTTGGATGAGATCAACATGGTAACCAACTATGCACATATAATACTTACTGTATTATGTATTGCAAAGAAAACTATCTTGGTAAACTGGAAATCCAAAAATAATCTGAGCATCAGCCAGTTTAGGAATTTCTTAGTAGACCATATCAGTGTTGAGACGATGCCTCTGTTAACTTTCATTTCTCCCTTGTCAGGCCCAGCAGTATGGTATGGAATGCTGTTATAGACAAATGTTTAATTAAGGAAATAAAATGAATAAACAGGATATCAAGTGGAGCCTTATGTTCATAAAGCTCCGCTTGGTAAAGCAAAACTGTTCAACAAAATAAAGCAATCAGATTTCCATTCTGCTTGCTTTGATGCTGGACAGGACAAGTAGAAGAGGGGGGAAAAAAGAAAAAGAAATGATGGGGGAACATTTCATGCAACACACATATAGGAAGCCTTAATTTACACTTGAGAGGAAACAACCTCACAGTGACCTGAGAATTTTGTGGATTTGTGAGTCTTTTTTTGTTAACATACAGTATATAGTGTCTGTGGTGGTTGTTCAGTTTTTTACATTATCTTGGTACTGCAGAGGGATCCGTGTTTTTGCCAGTGTGGCTGTGAAATGGGCATAAAATCCTGTTTTAAGTGGCCTTAAAAAGCCTTAAATGAAACTCGTGAAAACTTGTAGGAACCCTGTGTTGGAGATGATGTGTGTTTGGAATTTTCCAGGTGTCCATGATCCGAGACATCCGAGAACGAGAGATAAGGATTTACACAGATGCTGGACGGATCTGCAGACCACTGTTGATCGTGGAGAAACAGAAGCTGCTTCTGAAGAGACGGCACATCGACCAGCTGAAGGAGAGGGAGTACAACAACTACAGGTGAGGCTCGGTTCTTCCCGGTTCTGATGTTCTGGGCTTGGTGGACTCCATTCTGCCTGGTTCTGTTCTGTGCTTCTCTGGGAGAAATCTTGATGTGCTTTGGGTCTCAGCTGGCAGGACTTGGTTGCGAGCGGAGTGGTGGAGTACATCGACACCCTGGAGGAGGAGACGGTGATGCTCGCCATGACTCCCGATGATCTCCAGGAAAAGGGAGTGGCCTACTGCTCCACCTACACTCACTGTGAGATTCATCCGTCCATGATCCTCGGAGTTTGCGCCTCCATCATCCCCTTCCCCGACCACAACCAGGTACCAACAACCAGGAGTCTATCAGATATTTCCTTGCTTTTTTTTCTTTCTTTGTGCATAAGTTTTGTCGGGAGGAACATATTTGTCACATGTAGGACTGCAACAAACGATTATTTGGATCATTGATGGGGTCTCGACTCGATGAATCGGATTAACATGGACATTTTTAAAAAGTGCCAGGCTATTTTTTCTCTCACTTAATTTAACAACAGAGACTTATCTTAAGCTTTAATATTGGTACTGAGCCACGAGTTTTAAAATATCGGCATATCAGATATCGGCTAAAATTTCAATATCATGCATCCCAAATATATATATACGTGTGTGTGTCTGTATTGACCAATTCATTGATTGATGTGTAAAGATATCAGGATACAAGAGGGAAAGAGAGAGTCATTCCAAAACAGAAAACAACTTTATTAGCCGACCCACTTAGAGACTTTCTCTTTGTCAGAACGACAAGCGACAAATCTAGCATCTCTTTCAGGTGTTTTTGGAGAGAAGCTGCTTATTTTTGGACACTGACTTCCACACTCTCCAGTTTGTCCCCAACGAGAAGCGGGAGCTTGTAGAGCGTCTCCCCCGTCACTAAGCACTGGTCTGGGCGGCAGCTTCGTAGCTGCCAAGCCATTCATGGATTCCGTGCTCCGCTCCGCACGTATCATGTGGGCGCTCGGTGAGCACCTCAGTACGGTGTAGAAGCATCAGACTTTGATGAAGGTCACTTTTACAGGAGAACCGACGGCTGCGGTCAAAGTGCTACGCTGACGAGCTGGAGCTTACGCTCCGCGTGTCCCCGACGAGCGTGCATGCGCACTTACGCGCCACCCCGACGGGGGCAGTCGATTTTGGGCTAGCAGTCTCTTTTGGGCACAACACCGGCATTGCGGACTCGCGTTGAAAGCAATTTGTGGCGGCAGTCGGCAAATGTATGAGCGGGTTTTGTGACGACGGAGGAAGAAGACAAACGCATTTGTGATGACGTCTGTGTGTTGAACAGTTGCTGCTACATGTGTAGGAGTGTGTAGCTGCAGAGGAGTGTGTAGCTGCAGAGGAGTGTGTGGCTGCAGCGTCGGAGCAGGATGGTGGATAAGGATGTTTCGGATCAGATGTTCTGAGGGAATCATATCTCTTCACAGATATGATGTCACCAAGCACTTCAGCTGCGGTAGAAATAAACTCATATATCACAGTGATCAGCTGATTAGCCCACTGACCCCGCGCGAGGGGGGTGTTATGCTGGAGAGAAGCGCCTTTGTTTTAATTCTGCACATTTATCACCGCGGTTCTTCTCTCTACCTGCTGCGGTGAACGTGCCTTTCTAAGCCGGACATATTTCACACACACCTTTCCTCTTCTGGCCTCATCCACAGCGACGCGTTTCCCCCGCACGTGCACACCGTCTCACTCACCTTCACACACTGGACCAGTTGCTGGACCACAAAAAAGTTTCCCCCAACACTTTCGTTAGTTTCCAGGTTGACGTTCAATCAGAACCAGAAAAATACGATTTAACTGTTCAGTCCATTGTTTACATTCCGTTTCTGTCTCATCTGGTGCAGAAATAAGGACGTCCGTCTCGATCTCAGAGAAGAGGTCGGATAAAATGCGACATGCCCGTACAGACTGCAGTCGCTTCAATACAGATCGGATATGTATCCGATTTAATACCACATTTGAAAATGGCCTGAATCCGATCCAGAAATGTCAGATTCAATGCGACTTGCGCTGTTCACACAGTCAGAGGCAGATCGGATATGGGTCACATTTGAGCGAAAAGATCGGATTCAGGTCGCATTTACCTGCAGTGTGAACGTAGCCTAAATGGCGTAGTTTCAAGTAAATTCTGGACGCTACCCACTCAGGGCACTTGGATTACATGGGACGAGCAGTATGGAGGAATATTGACAATTTTTTGTGGACTTTTATGGACCTTTTTGGCTCGGATCCTGGTGAACTCCATTGGGGGGGAACGAGAAGTCGCCCTGATCTCCGGCTGCATTTGACATATTAAAAAAGTGGTCCAGAGTCTTGCTCACCATCAGGGTAGGTGGAAAATAAAATTAAATCATTCTGAGGGTGAACTATTCCTTTAAGAACATCAAAATGAAGACTTTGGAGTGGCCTAGTCAAAGTTCCCACCTGAATCCCATTGAGATGCTGCGGCATGACTTTGAAAAGGCGGTTCATGCTGGAAAAGCCTCCAATGTGGCTGAATTACAACAATTCTGCAAAGATGAGAGGGCCAAACGTCCTCCACAGCGCTGTTGAAGACTTGTTGCCAGTTATCGCAAACACTTGATTGCAGTTGTTGCTGCTAAGGGTGGACCAACCAGTTATTAGGTTTAGGGGGCAATCACTTTTTCACACAGGGCCATGTGGGTTTGAATCCCCCCCCCTTAAAAATAAAAAACTTCATTTAAAAACTGCATTTTCTGTTTACTTGTGTTAACTTTGTCTCGCATATAAATTTGTTTGATGATCTGAAACATTTAAGTGTGACTAACATGCAAAAATGTTAGAAATCAGGACAAACGCTTTTTCACACAACTGGATAATAAGTGGCTTGTCGCCAGGCCTCTGCAGAGATGAATAACATGCGGATGAGGGATTTAAGCCTTTTGACTCAGGTGTGTTGGTATAGTTTCAAGTTACACGGTATTAGCTCTGGAGGACTGGAATCTGGGCATCCCTGGGACAAGGGTACAGGCGGCTGTGGAGATGCAACAAAGGTCAGGATCTGCCTAACCAAACTACAGCAAACTGTCTCGTGTGGACCCGAACCCCTTGGTAGAAACACAGCTCGTGTGAACACATGGCTCAGATCTGGGAGTTTTCAAGTATTTTTCAGGTGACATTTGTTTCTGTTTCCAGTCTCCCAGGAACACGTACCAGTCTGCCATGGGCAAACAGGCGATGGGCGTCTACATTACCAATTTTCATGTTCGGATGGACACACTGGCCCACGTGTTGTACTACCCTCAGAAACCGCTGGTCACCACCAGGTCTATGGAGTACCTGCGCTTCAGAGAGCTTCCTGCAGGTAATTCACCTTTACTCTGCTACAGGTGTGAAGGGTGAGGTAAAGGGTTTCTTTGTGCCCTGCTCACTGACTGTCAGGTGGCCCCCTTCAGTTCGTCTGTTTTTTTTTTTTTTTCAGGGATCAATTCCATTGTGGCGATCGCCTCCTACACAGGATACAACCAGGAGGATTCTGTGATCATGAACAGATCTGCTGTGGATCGAGGGTTCTTCAGGTGAGTCACCTGGCCCGTTTCTGTGCCTGATGCTACCTGAGTCTGTGCTGCATCTTAAAGTCATGTTTTCACCTGCAGATCTGTTTTCTATCGATCCTACAAAGAACAGGAGTCCAAGAAAGGTTTTGACCAGGAGGAGATCTTTGAGAAGCCGACACGGGAAACCTGTCAAGGTGAGAACAGATGGCAGTCTGACCGGTGGTTTTACCTTCATAGCGAACAGGTGTGACGTGGACATAGATGAGGTTCTGATGGGAGTGGGGTTAAGTTGTTTAACGGATTGACTGGAAGCGAGCTCATCCTCAGGTATGAGACACGCCATCTATGACAAGCTGGATGATGACGGACTCATTGCTCCTGGTGTCCGAGTGTCCGGGGAGGATGTGATCATTGGGAAGACGGTGACGCTCCCGGAGAACGACGATGAGCTGGACAGCACCAACCGTCGTTACACTAAAAGAGACTGCAGTACCTTCCTCAGAACCAGTGAGACCGGCATTGTGGACCAGGTCATGGTGACCCTGAACCAGGAAGGATACAAGTTCTGCAAGATCAGGGTAAGTTTTCTCGGCGGCTGGTGATATTTCTGACTGTTTTTTTCCTTTGAGACATAATCTGCTGTCCTGCAGGTCCGTTCAGTCCGGATTCCTCAGATCGGAGACAAATTTGCCAGCAGACATGGACAGAAGGGAACCTGTGGGATCCAGTACAGACAAGAGGTAAACAAGGACTGTTGATGTTTGTTTACTCACCAAACCAGAACCAGACCTCATACTTGGTCATGTTCTGATCCAGACAAATCTGATGTATTTTAATCATGCTGTTTTTGTTTTTTTGTGATCATTTTTAAAAAAAATATTTAGATGAAAACATGCATGAAAAACTCAGAAAATATGATGTAAACACAATCAAACTTGATAAAAAGAAAAAAGGAAGGCATTCAGAACAAAACAACAACCCAAGATAACACCCCCTCCCCTCTGGATCCCAGACATTTCAGGATTCAAGATTCAAGGATATTTAGTCCCAAAGGAAATTTGTCTTAGACAAATAGGCTGCTGCATAACCCGACGGAATAGAAACATAAAACTAGAACTGCAAGCAGTTATCACAGGTTCCAGGCCCATCCACGCACCACCTTCCCTGGCGCGCCGGTCCCTGACAGCTGCCATCCTTTCTTGGACATAGACTGAGATTATTAGCCCTCTCAGAAAAATGGGTGATTTTTAATGATTTGCCAAAGGTTTGCTCTGCATGAAAATCTGTTGTCTTCATTTATGGTCTAGCAGGAAATTTGTGTGTACCTGTGATGGTGACTCAGTTATCAGGAAAAAGTCTATACATGCACGATTGCGTCTCTCGAGGATCAGAGGTGGACACCCCTGATGTAGACCAACATTCTGAATACGAATGAGTCAAACCTTGGATCAGGATTCCAGAGTCTGAGAAAACCCAGAACAAAATATTTATTAGAGACAATTTGTTGTGCCGATGGGATGTACTGGGCTTATAATGCAGTCCCGCATCGGGACAGTGGGTTGTTAAGCTGGGCCGATGTAGGTTCCAGATGTGCTCAAGTTACACTGGATCAGGCAGCTGAAAGCCCCCCTCACCAGCACGCAGCGGTTTAATGGTGAAACTCATCACACTCAGAACACCTCGAATCATCTGGTGAACCCAGACACAGAGCAGAGGTGCCCGACAACGACGTTCTCTAGGTTTATCACATAAAACTGAGCCCTTCTCTCCTGCATCTGTTATTGTGCAAACAGACCAGTGACAGGAAAAAAAGAGGAGAGCGCGCCTTGGCTGGATATCCCTCGACGCGGGTCGGCGGCGTCAAGACGCTGGGAATCAAGCGTCTGACTTTTTAGTGACCCAGCGTCCAACTTTAGCGACAGGGGCATTTTTGATGCCTAAATCACGTTTGGTGTGTACACAGGGCAATGGATTTCTGAGGTATCGCCACCTCCTCAGAAGTTAACATAGGCTGTAGTGAAATCTGTGGATGTATTCAGATCGGGCTTGGGAAAAATGTCCCGTTTGGTGCTTCAATAGCACCCTTTCAATTAGGGATGCACCGAAATGAAAATTCTTGACCAGAACCTAAACGGAAAAATGAGCCAACCAAGGCCGAAAACTGAAACACCAAAAGAAATCATGTCAATTATTAGAACTAAACTAAAATCAAGACATTGCAATAATCAATTACAGAAGTATCAAAATATTTATTTACCACTGACATTACAGCATTGCACAAAATAAATCCCCCATTTTATTTTGAATAAAATTCAAAATGAAATATTTAGTTTGACCCCACTCATGTGTGCATTGCAATCGGCTTTTAGTGGCAGTGGGAATGACTCATCCACCCGCTTCAACCTACGTCAAACGACTCGGCAATCGCTTGCCGAGTCGTCTGACGTGGGTCGATCGCCTTCAAGCGGGTTAAAATCGCCTTCAAGCGGCTCGAATCTGATCGGCATGCAGTGGGAACACCAGACCCGGGTTGACCTGCGAATTTACACGACGACATTGAGCGCAACGTGCATACGTCACAACATTGCGGCAGTTGCGTGTGATATAACATGCCAAAACAACGCCAGCGTGATGGCGTCACCAGACACGCAGCGGTGGGATCAGAGGACACGCAGCTGCCAGCAGGTGATGAAACCCGGCTTTTTTTGTCAATGGGAAAGGAGCCGAATGCCGATTATGAGCGGGTCGACGCACGTTTGAAAAACTCGTGAAAACCCGCTAATTTCAGTGGGAAAACGGCTATAAATACACAAAATGTCAGTGTATTTTACACTTTTCTCCATAGGACTACTACAACAGAGTCCATTCAGAACAAGTGCAACTGCTAAAATATTTTCTCTGTTGGCCTATAATTAAAGTGTATCAAACAAAGATTACCATGGCCTGTAGGCGTTTATCAACAACAAATGTGCCAAGAATTGTGGGCATACAAAGAGAAAAACAAATATCTTAAAGGGATATTGTGTAAGTTCTCCTGTTATTTATTCACAAAAACTGATTATTTGGTTCAAAAGTGTTTTTTCATTAATCAGTAATCACTCCCATCAACAAACTGAAGTGCTCCTCCAAGTTCTAAATTCACCGTTCGTATCATTTATTTACACATCGAGCGGGGCGGCTCGGTGGGGGCTGCCATGTTGTATCGCCATGTTTTTACGTTCGGGAGAAGCGTGACAGTAGGAAAACACAGAAACTCACCGGACACACCGGAGTTTTCAGCTCAGTTCGAGGTAATGCCTTTGAAAAGTCACCACGCTGCAGTGAGGAGAAACTAGCGTCTCACTGACGCTGGGTTCATGTGCAGTCGGGCAGACGGCCGTTGGTAACACACTGTTTTATCCCCACATCCAAATAATGATACTATTATACTACTATAATACTACTACTACTATAATACTATAATAGTAGTATAGTACTATCTAAGCTAATGCTAACCTGCTAACAGTAGTCCGCAAGCTACTACTCTGTTAAACTTTGTAAATCGGATAAATGCCAAGTTTTCATTCCAGACTGAAGTGATGCTGAGGAGGAAGTGGATCAAAACGACCGATTCGCCGCGGTGAAGGACCGAACTTTATAATAAAACGACGCACGTTTGTTTGTAGCCGGCAGTCTGCACAGTCGTGTTGGCAGGTTAGCATTAGCCAGCTCGATGACTTGCCTAACTTTGTGCGGCTGAAAACACACAAGCATCTGAAAGCGTCTCCTTTCTTGGCAGTCCCCAGTTGTTCCACTGGAAACGGGGGGGGTACAGACCTGATTTTCAGATGTTTGTGTGTTTTAAGACGCACAATGTTAAGCACGTCAGTAAACGCTAGCTGGCTAATGCTAGCATGCTGTGAAGTGCCGGTGTTGTGCCCCACCGGCGACAAACAAACGTGTGTTTTATTATAAAGTTCGGCCCTTCACAGCGGCGAATCGATCGCTTTGATCCAGCTTTTGATCCAGTATCACTTCAGTCTGGAATGAAGCTCACTTGAAAATGAGGCCCGATATCAAAAATCCTGAACTTCCCCTTGAAATTCTTATAATGACCAAAATTTTATTCAAGACTAAGAATCGGAACACTCCAGAATTTGTGGTGATGTTTTAGGTGTTGACACAAATTTGTTGCGCTTTCTGTCTCACTGGTGCTGCAGCCCAGGCTAATATTCACACCACAGATGTAGCTCCACACCTTACTCTTCCCCTCTGCCTGGGAACGAATATATCACATTTAGTATATTTTAGTAATTAGATTCCAATACTATAGATGACCATTTCAAAATGAAAACAAGTGGCTGCAAACAACTTGGTGATAACACCCAGGCTAATGGGAGGTGTTTTTTAACTGATATATTTTTAAAGACTCATTCACTAAAACACCTTAGAAATATAAATTTGTCATCTTTACAAGCTTCAAAAAGTTTGATCTTCCACTTAACACAAGGGACCAAACTAGATTTAAAGTGGAAATGCAACGCTAAACCAACCTAACTTTATTTACTAGACTGAGTCCTGGTCTTATCAATAATTATATACCAAACGTGAAAAATATAAGCATATGAAAGAAAAACGTTGCGAAGTTTGACGTTTTTCGGACAAGAGCGCCGCCATCTTGCAGTACTCTAAGCTCTGACGTCACCGGGTTGGTTTTCCCTCTGACTCCGCATTAAATCAATAGAAATAAGCAGCTATGCTGCACTATGATTAACAAGCTGGAACATGTTTTAGAAGATTAATATGATGGAAAGTGAAGCTGGGACACCAGTCAGGCATCCAGATCCTGTACCGATGCTTTCCAGCCATCACACCGTGTGACTGAGGAGAGAGGAGGAGACGCCGGTCCTGGTGTCAGGAGGGGCGGATTGGAAGCACCTGTAGGTGTGGCTGCTGGAAGCTGTCTGCTGTCAGGAAGTCCACATGGACCAGGTCACATCAGGAGGTCCACATGGACCAGGTCACATCAGGAGGTCCACATGGACCAGGTCACATCAGGAGGTCCACATGGACCAGGTCACATCAGGAGGTCCACATGGACCAGGTCACATCAGGAGGTCCACATGGACCAGATCATGCGTGATGGACTTTGTATAACAATTTGGATTACACGTATGGATTATTGTACCGGGAGGTGGACGTTTTGGAGGTGGTGCTGTCCCTGAATGAGAGCCGGGTGGAGACACGGGAGCGTCCGGGAAAACAGCAGCTAGGCTAACTAAGCTAACAGTAGTAACCAGCAGGTACGCTAACTAAGCTAACGGTAGTAACTGGTGGTTAAATGTAAAATAAAATAAATGCTAGAGCGAGACAGGGATACTATGGGAAAGATGCAAAGCTCCAGGCTGCAGAATGATGGGAAGCGGGCGGTGTTTGGTTTAAACGGACCCCGCCGTGGTAAACTGGGAGTCCCAGTTAGAAAGTTTTTATGACGGTCTTTTTCGCATCAACCTGCTCCAGAGCTCTTCTGCTCATCATCAGGCTGTGGGGAGGATTTATGAGTGTTGCTGTTTGACGTGTGTTTAATAAGCGGCTCAGAGAGGATCAGAGGCGGAGAGCTACGTACTGATGTTGGTACGGACTAATGCTGCAGATCGGCCGGTGAGTGGATGTTACCGGCGGTGATATTCAGAGCAGCTGAAGGCTTTCGTCTAGCTACCAGACTCCAAATCTTCTGATCATTTTCCTAATTTTCTCTAGAAAATTCTAACCTCATGATCTGGAGTCAGGGAGGTTCCAGCAGCAGCAGGACCAGTTTCTGGTTCAGATGGAGGTTGTTAACTGTCCTGTCTTCAGCTTAAACTTTGGTAAACTTGCTTGTAGACCAGGAGGATACAGCAGTGGTTCCCCTTTTTTCTGTCCTTCTCCTTTGGCTCACCAGTTTCCGTCATCCAGCTGTTATCTTTATAATTGTGGACTGGACCAGAGGACACTCATTCAGGACCGCCGCACTAACCAACTAGGTGACGTCACAGCTTAGAGTGCTGCAAGATGGCGGCACCCTTGTCCTAAAAACGTCAAACTTTGCAACTTTTTCTTTTATATGCTTATATTTTTCACGTTTGGTATATAATTATTGATAAGACCAGGACTCAGTCTATTAAATAAAGTTAGGCTGGTTGAGCGTTGCATTTCCACTTTAATTAGTAGTGTTGCAGCTTTTAAAACATCCAAACAGAATTACAAATAAATACATTAATTGGACCCTTTTAATTAGTGTAATGAAAACTTAAACTTTTGAATTTATGAGCCCCAGTAAAACCTGCATGGCACGAAGTATAGAGGGACACAATATAATAATCTTATATTAGATAAGAGTGGAGATGGAAGTTAACAGTGGCGTTTATCCCGTCTGTGTCACAGAGAGGTAACTTACACGGCGTTTACTGCTGTACAACAGTCTGACATTAGCTAACAGTTGAGATGGAGTTAGCAGCTGCATCTTTGTTTATTTCACAAAGAGGCAACTTGCACTGTTAAAATGCTAATATGGTCGATTAAACTAGCGCATTTAAAATTCGCCTGCTCTCCTTAATGCGCTCTAACGGCGTGTTTCCACGAGGACGCTTGTTGTCATGGGGCGATATATCAGCCGGCTGATATATCGGCTGGGCTCTAATTGAGATAATATCGTACCATGTGATATCTTTACAGCCCTAGTAAAAGGATAACGGCTCACAGACAGGTCGGCATGTTTGGTTTGATTTTTTAAGTTCAGCGTCCTTTTTTGTCCCACTCCATAAATACTCAAATGGACATTTTCTTGAAAGTAACCTTCAAACTGATGTATTTTTTATGAGTTTTTGCTGCATGCAGAAATGTAAGTTTGTTTTCTCTGCAGTCGTTCACTGATTTTATAAATGCAACACATTTAACATAAAGGCAAAGGAAAAAAAGTTTTATCTCATTTTAAATCAAATGTCAAAAGTCAGTTGTTGCTCCCAGTGTTTTCTTTATTGTTGGAAACTGGTCCAAATGGCTCTTTGACTGGTAAAGGTTGCCGACCCCTGCTCTGGGTAAACAAGGTGTGCTTCACTTTGACAGCTGTCATCAGCTTTTCACATGTTGTGGAGTTTGTGTCCAGCCGTGAAATGCATCCCTGCTGAAACACTTTCCCTATGTGCATGTTCCGGACGTTGTTGTCTGGGCTATTCATCGGTATAGCGGTATAGAAAAATCCTTATCACAAAAATTAACACAGTTTTTTGGTATGAACCAGCGACTGGGTTATTGGCTTCATGTAAATGCAGTCGGTAATTACTTTAATCAGATGGAAGTTCCTTGGACTTTAATCCAGTTTTGGAATAAAGTTGTTATTGCATTGTGGTGTATCAGGACTTCTAGATTAAACCTAAATTAACCCACATTTTATCTTAATCAAATCCAGAGTTCAGGTTTGGCACAACTGTCCTCTAGTATGTCCAACGCCAGGTGTCTGTCAGAATGCTGTACGATAAATTAACAGAGCCAAGAGTCCAAGTCCCTTGCGCTAATAGAGCATCATTTTATTTGGTGGATATAGTGTAGGAGCCTTCCCAGAGGAAAGGAAAATCTGAAATGAGATCTCCAAAATGTTTCATTTACTTCTCCTAGACAACTATGAGAGATGTGTGACACCAAAATGAGACTAAGGTTTATTTCTCCTGTGTCTGTTTTATCTCTGGAGCAATAAGATGTACTAAAGCTCAATATAATCTCCTTTCAAGTTGTAGAAAAGATCTCAACAAGCTCTCATATCATTCTCAGAGTTTCTCAACTTTTGTATCTCTATTTGATCTGAGACAGAAAAATCAGAGCTCTCTCTATGAACTAAATCTAGTCTCATCCCAGTTTCAGTTCATGCTCTGACAGAGCAAAGGAAGAGTTCTCCACAAACACTCCTTTTAAGTTGTAGAAAAGATCTCAACAAGCTCTCATGTTATTCTCCGAGTTTCTCAACTTTTGTCTCTTTGTGATCGTGTGTGATTGACTAATTCGTTTATTGAAGATATAGGCTTTGTTTTATTTTCAGATTTCTACAAAGCTTTTGACTCGAAGGATTTAATTATAAAGGGATGCTCTAGAGTATTTTGGCTTTGGTGAAAGTTTCATAAAAATGATTAATTTAATGTAAAACTATATTAATAGTTCAGTCTCTCACAGGGAACAACCAGAAGAGTTGAAGTGCAACAGGGAATCTGACAGGATTGCCCCTGTTCCCCATTATTATTTATTTTTGCTGCAGTTATTGGCTGTTTTTCTTAAGAATAGCCAAGATATTGAGCCATTTAATGTATTTGGTTACCCTCTGATAATAACTCAGCTCGCTGATGATACCATTATTTTGTCTGAAAGATGAAAAACAGATCCACTTAGTTGTAAATTAGAAAACATTTTTCTAGAGCCTCTGGATTATAGTTAAACTTAAAAAAAGTGAGTTAATGTCAATACACACTTATCAATCAAGCACCTTGCATGGGATTCCAGTGAAAGAAGTAAAATATGTAGGTGTGACCATAAGAAAGGATTATAAGGAAAGAGAAGATCTGAATATTTTGACTGTCATAAAGAAAAGTAAATGCATTCTTAATTCCTGGCTACAGAATGATACATCCATTTTTGGACGATTTTGATTACCAAAGTGGAGGCACTCTCTCCATTTACATATCCAGCTTTTTCTTTACCCATTTTTGATCACTGAATCAAATAAATTAATCAAACAAATTATAATTTTATCTGGGAAAACGAACATCATTACTGATTTTGAACATCAAAATCCTTGTTTTGCGGTGACTGGGTGGAGAGAAGTGTTTGATCGATTATTCGTCTAATGGATCTTGGGGGTAATTTTTTGGTTTACAATGACTTTGTTCAAAAATTGAATGTAAATTGTACCAAACAACAACACCCAGTGGTGATAAAAGCCATTCCACAAGGGATGGTAAACATGGTGAGAGGAACGTTGCTTTATGGCAACAAAATACCTCTTTTACCTTCCTTTTCTATAGATGGTATTAATTTTTCTGACAACAAATGCACTACCAAGGTTACATGTGGTGTCCTTACATCCAATCTTTTTCCATTACAATTGAAAAGGATAAATTTATTAAAAGACCATCCTAAAGAGAGAGTTCCTAAGATAAGGACCAGATACCTCACTCCTCTCATTGCACCTATATCTAGAGAGACACATTTTAAAACTTTGAATGATATTTCAAAGTATCCTTTTCTGTTACCCCTGCTGTAAAGCACTTTGTGTGTCCAATGGGTACTGTAAAGGGCTACATAAATTAACTTGATTTGATTTGATATTTACCCTTGTAATGAATTTTTAAGACTGAGATTTACATTTTTACATTTAAGACGGAATTGTACAATTTGTGATTTGGACATCAAGATGCAGGAACACTTTTTTTTTTTAAATGTACTTGTATCAGAGTCGGATGCATTCCATAACTGGATATCTGAAATGGACCATCATTTTCCACAACTGGGATACACAGACATCAAATTTGGAGTTGTAATGCAAAACAAGAAAAGGTAAATGACCTACACCTTAATTATGAAGGCAAAACATTTTATTTATAGATGTAGATTCATTTAAGATAACCCAGTGTCTAGTTACAATAGATAGTATTATATGTTTCTATCCTGTTAAGGAGTGTCACTTTTGTATTTTAGTGTTGTCCCTTTAAGAACTGCAGTTTTCAGTAACAGGAAGTGGTCATACATGAAGTTGTGTTGATCAGGAAGTAACTGCAGAGCAAAAGGAAAAGTGTCTGTCATGTGTAACAGATCCATCATCATCTACAAACATCTTCTGCCTTTTGATAGCATCTTAGGTATGTATGTATAATTTAAAAACAGCATCTACAATTTCAGATGTTTATTTTAGTTTAATCTGTTTTTTGGGAAAGTTCTGTTTGATTACATGAGGTAACTTAGCTTAATTAAGACTTAAAACCTCCATATACTGTTTTTAGACAGTTCTCAATTCATTCAAGTGTGTTTAAAATAAAAGGGAGATAGACAGTTCATGATGTGGAAATATTAATCTAAAAATTACACTTGAAGTAAAAACTAACGTGCAGAGCTTGCTGTAATATTAAAAAGAAGATGCTTTAGTTGTATATTTGCATAGTACATGTTTACTCAGACCATTTCCTGAGCATAAAGTTAATTATGTGTTGTATATTCTTTTAGTTTCACATTTTCTTACAGTATCAATAAACCTGTGGACAAGCAGCAGTGTGTCTTCAGTCTTGATGTCGGGAAGGCGTTTAGCTGACTGTCAAGATACAAGACATTGAGGACAGCGCACCCAGTGTACTTGATTTTGGTTTTCAAGAATGAGCCTGTGAATTATATGTATATATGTACATACATACATAAACCTTGAAGTGTATCCAAACCACACAAGAGTCCAGTATTTTTGAAAATTTAAATGTACTTATCTGATTGGACCTCTGATTTTATTTTATTCATTTATTATTTTTTTCCCTTTTTTATTTGTTGTAATATTTTATTATGTGTATTATTTTGAATGTTGTCATACTTTCATACATATGTTCAGTCTGGACAAAGAGTTTATCAATGTTTTTCTTGGAATGTATTGCCAGAATTTGTTAAATAAAGTTGTTTGTATCTCCCTTAAGTCTCAAGTATGACTAAATATTGTCTCACCTTATTTCTCCTAGTGCATTTTAGGAGAAACACATGAGAAGAATTTGAGACAAAATAGAAACTAAAATGAGGCAGGGATGAGAAACTCAAATATGTTTCATGAGCTATAGAAGAGCAAGCTTTGAGCAGTAAAATTTTCTTCTGGGTTGTCAGGATGCTTTTTTAGGCCGATCTCAGCTGTAGATAAAAGAAAAAGGAAGCAGGAGGTCATAATGGAAATGGCAGATCCCATGCAGAGGAACAGCCAGCCAGTCTCCACCTTCCTCAGGGTCGAAAGCACATCTGATATTTTAGGACAGAATTTTAAGCAGCATTTTTGGGTTGACTTATCTGGTCTGTTTTGTTTTCTAGGACATGCCTTTCACCTGTGAGGGAATCACACCCGACATCATCATCAACCCTCACGCCATCCCGTCCAGAATGACAGTCGGCCATCTTATCGAGTGTCTGCAGGGAAAGGTAATCATCAATAATCCATCAAGATTCAATATGTGACTTCGAAGGAATCAGTTCTGATCAGTTTTTAATGATTTGTAAATTATTTGAGACAATAATTGAAGCTGAAAAAAATAAGCTATATTGCCAAAAGTATTTGTTCACCCATCCAAATAATGGGAATCAGGTGTTCCAATCACTTCCATGGCCACAGGTGTATAAAATGAAACACCTAGGCATGCAGACTGTTTTTACAAATGTTTGTGAAAGAATGTGTCGCTCTCAGGAGCTTAATGATTTCCAGCGTAGAACTGTGATAGGATGCCACCTGTGCAACAAATCCAGTTGTGAAATTTCCTCGCTCCTAAATATTCCATGGTCAACTGTCAGCTGTATTATAAGAAAATGGAAGTGTTTGGGAACGACAGTAACTCTGGTACGAAATGGTAGGTCACATAAAATAACAGAGCGGGGTCAGCAGCTGCTGAAGTGCATAGTGCAAAGAGATGGCCAACTTTCTGCAGAGTCAATCTCCACAGACCTCCAAACTTCATGTGGCCTTCAGATCAGCTCAAGAACAGTGCGCAGAGAACTTCATGGTATGAGTTTCCATGGTCGAGCAGCTGCATCCAAGCCATACATCACCAAGTGCAATGTAAAGCGTGGGATGCAGTGGTCTAAAGCACACCACCACTGGACTCTAGAGCAGTGGAGGCGTTCTCAGGAGTGATGAATCACACTTCTCCATCTGTCAATCTGATGGAGGAGTCTGGGCTTGGCATTTGCCAGGGGAACGGTATTTGTCTGACGGTATTGTGCCAAGTGTAGTGCCAAGTTTGATAGAGGGAGGATTATGGTGTGGAGTTGTTTTTCAGGAGCTGGGCTTGGCCCGTTAGTTCCAGTGAAAGGAACTCTGAATGCTTCAGCATACCAAGACATTTTGGACAATTCCATGCTCCCAACTTTGTGGGAACAGTTTGGAGCTGGCCCCTTCCTCTTCCAACATGACTGTGCACAAAGCAGGTCCATAAAGACATGGATGGCAGAGTCTGGTGTGGAGAAACTGGACTGGCCTGTACAGAGTCCCTACCTCATCCCTCATACCTTTGAGATGAGAGCCAGGCCTTCTTGTCCAATATTAACGTGTGACCTCACAAATGTGCTTCTGGAAGAATGGTCAAAAATTGCCTTAAACACACACATCCCCAAAAGAATTGAAGCTGTTCTAGCTGCAAAGGTGGACCAACATTATATTGAACTCTATTGATTAGGAATGGGATGTCATGTAGGCTCATATGTGAGTCAAGGCAGGTGAGTGAATACTTTTGGCAATATAGTGTGGGTTTTTGGTTTAAATAAAAGCTTTTAGTTCGATTCCCGGCTGGGGAGGGGTTTCGAACAATTCCAACAGCAGCCTTCCCGTGTGGAGTTTGCATATTCTCCCCTTGTATGCGTGGGTTCTCTCCGGGTACTCCGGCTTCCTCCCACCATCCAAAGACATGCATGTTAGGTTAATTGGTTACTCTAAGGAATGAATGTGAGTGTGAATGGTTGTCTGTCTCTCTGTGTTGGTCCTGCGACAGACTGGCGACCTGTCCAGGGTGTACCTGCCTCTCGCCTGATAACAGCTGGGATAGGCTCCAGCAACCCCTGCTACCCTGAATTGGATAAGCAGTACAGAAAATGACTGATGACTGACTGGTCCCTGTGGCCCAATAAAAGTCCGATTTCATTGTTTATGGGACTGTAAAATTATTAAAGCATTCTGGCAGGTAGTATGCAGGGAAATTAGTTCTGCTGTAGGAAAGACTGTCCTCCAGATAGATCTTACAATTTCTCCTGATGTTGGCTAGAAAGTCCATAATAGTTAGATGGATAGGTGGCAACCCCCTCTTCTGCCCAGATATGGAAGAATATGATTTTTAAAGGTCTGAGGAATACTGAGATATTGTCTGCTGGAAATCTCAGGCTTTTCTAAAATGGGAAAAACTTTTACTCTGTCTTAGAATTAAAAGTCAGCAGTGCGAAAAGCCTTGATGTATAATTCCAAGTGTATAAATAGTAACTTAAAAAAAAAAAAATTGCTATGATGTGCCTACATGCTAACCTGGAATTTGTTGTCTTTAACTGTATCTGTACTGTACCTTTGTTCCCCTTGAGTTCGTTATTGTTTCTGTAGAACTAATAAAATATTTAATTTTTCAAAAAAAAAGAAGAAACTTTTATTGTGTTAGCTGTTTTTGTACTTTCTGTGATGTCATTGCTGACATCATTGCTCTGAATTGTTTCAGGTTTCTGCCAACAAAGGTGAAATCGGTGATGCCACGCCATTCAATGATGCCGTCAACGTGCAGAAAGTCTCCAACCTGCTGTCGGAGTACGGATATCACCTGAGAGGGAATGAGGTCAGTCTGATGTCACTTCCTGTTTCTCTCTTCATTTATATGTGGAGCATCACATTGTAAGAGTTTTTGAGAAAACTCATCAGCATCAACAGAATATTACGCTACTGTGGACGATGTTAACTATAAATCAGTACAGATGAACCATGGATCCTACATTGTGCCCTAAAGCCAGGAGCCAACAGCTTGTGCTAACACTAACTAGCAACAAACTGGTAAACATGTGTGGTGTGCCATAAATGTACAGCAGCATTGTAACAAACATAAAAAATATACTGATCTCTGATCAGACACTAGACAGCACAAAGTTGCACCATGTTTCCGTGGCAACACATCCTGGTAACCTACTGAGTTAAACCTGATGTTACCTGTGTTTCATCAGAACCTCCGGTTTCCTGTTGATTTGTAATCAATGCTATTGATCTGTGATCAGGTTCTGTACAACGGCTTCACTGGGAGGAAGTTGACGTCTCAGATCTTCATTGGTCCAACTTATTACCAACGACTAAAACACATGGTGGACGACAAGATACATTCAAGGGCCCGGGGGCCCGTCCAGATCCTCAACAGACAGCCAATGGAGGGTCGATCACGGTGAGACACACTCGCCTTCACTCATGTCCACACTCGTCTTAACTCATTTTCAATATTTTTAATATCACGGTTATATTTAGATAAACTTTATTAATCCCAATTAGAGTGCCAGTTAGAAAATTCGTACTCTGTATTTAACCCATCTCAGGTTGCACCTGAGAGCAGTGGGTTGCTAATTAAAGCGCCCAGGGAGCAGTTGGCGGGGGTTAAGGACCTTGCTCAGGGGTCCACAGTGGTTCACCTAGAGCCGGACTCGAACCCGGGTCTGCCGCGCCAAGGCCCGTGACATTACCACTACACCAACCACTCCACCAATTATTGTGACCAAAATGATCATGGTTATCATTTTTGTCGTGGTATTATTGAAATACCCCCCAACATCTTTAAAAATACCCAAAATGGATCTAAATGTCAACTTTTTCCTTTTTAAAGGGGGAAAAATCTCAAGAGAACTGTCCACCTTGGTGCCATTGTTTCCTTCTGCCATGTTTTCATAAATTAAACATTGCAAACTCCAACTGCTACTGCTTTTCCAGCCAATGAGCAGCATCATTGGGCGTTTTTCAAAATTCAGTATTCAGTCATGGTTTTAACGCCAATTAGAATTTGAAACGGTATTACTAATCGTTGGGAATTTTATCAGTTAACCATTTTACCGGTAATCGTTACATCCCTAGTTCACACCTTAGTTCCCACTTACTTTCATACCTGTTCACACTCATCTTCACTCATGTTCTCACTCGTGTCCACATTCATGTTTGCACTTCTGTTCACACTCGTTTTCACATTCATGTTCACTCATGTTTCCTGTTCACACCCATCCCAACTCATGTTAGCACACCTGTTTACACTTCTCACTATCTTCACTATTGTTCATGGTCATCTTCCCTCTTGTTCTCGCATATCTTTACTCCTGTTCACCCTCATGACAAAAGTGTAATGTCACAGGTGACCCCTGTTGACCTTTCTTACCTGTGTGTCGGCAGTGATGGCGGTCTGCGTTTCGGAGAGATGGAGCGTGACTGTCAGATCGCTCACGGAGCTGCTCAGTTCCTCAGAGAACGTCTGTTTGAGGCTTCTGACCCGTATCAGGTCCATGTCTGCAACCTCTGTGGTCTGATGGCCATCGCCAACACACGGACACATACGTATGAGTGTCGTGGCTGCCGCAACAAGACTCAGGTAAACATGATCAATAACTGAAGAGTCTGTTTCTTTTTGTGGTGTTTTTATTTTGCTTAATTGACTGTTTTATTTGAATTATTTCTGTTGCTGTCAGATCTCTCTGGTCCGGATGCCATACGCCTGCAAGCTTCTTTTCCAGGAGCTGATGTCGATGAGCATCGCTCCTCGAATGATGACCTCATAGCCAATCAGATGCAGTGTGAGACTTCAAGAGCAAGTGAAGTAGAATTTTAGTTTTCTGTATTCTTGTTTTTGTAAAACGTAATAAATCAGTTTTGTTTGAGTCTCTTGTTTAATTTATTTGGTCACATGACCACAGTGTCCAATGAGCACAGAAGATGAAGAGTAATCAATCTAATCATCAAAAAATTGTACAATTTAGTTTTATGCTATTGAAAAAATACTTTTAAGATGATGAATCCACATAGGTCTCAAGAAAAGACATCAGAGGTGTAAAAAAATCAAACAGGAGCACATCCTGCCCTGCGGTAAGGCTGCTACATACTCCGTGAGATGCAAGAACTTTCTTCTTGTTCTCGAGGCCACGAGAACAAAATATCATTTTGCTCTTACGGACGTGTTTGAAGACGACTTGCGGCTTGTTCTTAACCCCTTGACCAAGCGGAACTTTCTTCTCAGGGACTGCCGAGAAGTATTGTGTGATTGGTCGGACACTGAGACAAGCGGGGTTAACACGCGCTTGAAGAAGAGAGTTTTCAGGTCCACTTTTCCACAGATGCAACGTTGAATGAATAATTTTGATAAACAGCTGATCGAGGTGGTGAGAAAGTACAAAAATGTAAACCACACGTTTTCATTTTAACAGTGGTGATACCTGAGATGGTCTAGAACTAGAATCCAGAGAGTTTTGTGTCACCTCTCATGGTTTTCCTGTAATAAGCACCCAAAAATGAGATTCAGGCCATTACAGTAGGCACATAAGCATGATTCAGCCTTAATTTTCTCCAAATCTATATAGTAAATTGTTTTCATTTTCACAGTGGTGATACCTGAGGTGGTCCAGAACTAGAATCCAGAGAGACCCAAAATAAGTACCCAAAAATAAGTTTTAGACCATTACAGTGAGTACATGGCAACATAAGCATAATTCAGTCTTGATTTTCTCCAAATCTAAAAAGTAAAATATTTTCATTTTCACAGGGGTGACACCTGAGGTGGTCTAGAACTACAATCCAGAGAGAGTTTTGTGTCACCTCTCATGGTTTTCCTGTAATAAGCACCCAAAAATGAGATTCAGGCCATTACAGTAGGCGTATATGCATAATTCAGTCTGGATTTTTGAATAAACTGTACAGTAAATTTTCATTTTCACAGTTATGGCACCTGAGATGGTCTAGAACAAGAATCCAGAGAGAGTTTTGTGTCACCTGATACAGTTTTCCTTTAACAATTTTCCAAAAAACTGTTTGAGCAGGGAGGTTCTCTTCAAGGGACCTAGCCTATTGTTTTCCATATTTGTAAACAGTTCAGTAAAATGATTATTGTTTAACTTCGGAGGCATCTGAGGTAGATTTCAATAAAAACTAATAGAAACTTTTACAAGAGTATGAACACAGCTTCACTTGCGGAAGAGAAAGTCCTTTGAATTGATTCTGCTCCCCTCCTCCCTCCCTGAGCTCGAGCAAGCACTACCGTAATATCTGGTGTTTTGCGCAACTGAATTTTAACCGCGAGTGGCTCACTTTACCGTGAATTTGACAATGCCGGCTAGCTTTACTGCAGTAAAGTCTCCCCCGGAGCATACAAGCGCTACGCCGACAGAGAGGAGAGCAGACCGATGCAGATGTTTAGGTTACTCCTGGTAAGCTGGGACTTTCTAAAACTACATAAAACTACACTTTAGTGCCCTGTGACAACAAACGTCTTCGTGGAAACACGCTGTTAGAGCGCATTAAGGAGAGCAGGCGAGTTTTATATGCGCTAGTTTTAGCAACATTAGCATTTTAACTGTGCAAGTTGCCTCTTAGTGAAATAAACAAAGATGCAGCTGCTAACTCCATCTCAACTATTAGCTAATGTTAGACTGTTGTACAGCAGTAAACGCTGTAAGTCGCCTCTTTGTGACACAGACGGGATAAACGCAACTGTTAAAGGTTGAATATGGAATACGGACAGAACAGCAACATCACGTGTGTCTAGGTTGTAGTTGCAACGGCAGAAAAACAACTCCAGCCGCTGGGATGCCAGGCTCACTGCCGATACGCAAGTGACCAACAGTCTGCAGTATGTCCAACTAGAAAATTTCTGAAGAAATTTTGAATGCTGCCAATCTGCTACCCACGTCGAACAGAGCGGCAGCCATGTTACAAAGATGGATCACCTGTGCTAAGAGATACACATTTACCTCAATGTGAATGTAAGGTGTGATAGAGAGACTGTTATAGGAACTGAGAGAGACACAGAAGGATGGACAAACAGAGCCTGTGAGATAGACAGAGACTGTAACTGTGAGAAAGACAGACAGATAGAGGCTGTGAGACAGACACACACACAGAAACTGTGAGATAGACAGACTGTGAGACAGACAGACAGACTGTGACACAAACAGACAAAAAGTGACTGTGAGACAGACAGACTGTGACACAAACAGACAGACAGACAGAAAGTGATTGTGAGACAGACAGATAGATAGATAGATCATCCAGTTTCTCAGATATAATTGAACTATTATACTCAAAGGCTAAAAGTTGAAGAAGTTGTAGCATAAGGCTGAAGAAGTTGAAGAAGTTGTAGCATAAGGCTGAAGAAGTTGAAGAAGTTGTAGCATAAGGCTGAAGAAGTTGTAGCATAAGGCTGAAGAAGTTAAGCTATAATACTGAAAGGTTGAAGAAATTGAACCATAATGGTGAAAGTGCTACAGATGGTTTAAACAGTCTGAAAATAGCTTAATTTAGCTTTAAATATTTGAAAGCGTTTTCAAATGAGCAGCAATGAGGAATCAATAGGTGAAATATAGTGGAAGCCTGAAATGAAATAACACTGGTTAGCTTGACCGCAAATCCACGAGAGGGCTTGACTGCAGTCCGGAGTCCACAGCAGTCCTTTGCTGGCGCCACTGTGCTGGTACTACTGACCCCCCAGCAGAAGGCTACTTGATATCAGTGTTTTACCAGTTACATGCCAGTCTGATATCAGTCTGATATCAGTGTTATACCAGTTACATGCCAGTCTGATATCAGTCTGATATAAGTGTTATACCAGTTACATGCCAGTCTGATATCAGTCTGATATCAGTGTTATACCAGTTACATGCCAGTCTGATATCAGTGTTATACCAGTTACATGCCAGTCTGATATCAGTCTGATATCAGTGTTATACCAGTTACATGCCAGTCTGATATCAGTCTGATATCAGTGTTATACCAGTTACATGCCAGTCTGATACCAGTATGATGCTAGTCTGATATCAGTGTTATACCAGTTACATGCCAGTCTGATATCAGTCTGATACCAGTATGATACTAGTCTGGTATCAGTCTGATATCAGTGTTTTACCAGTTACATGCCAGTCTGATATCAGTCTGATACCAGTATGTATGCTAGTCTGGTATCAGTCTGATATCAGTGTTTTACCAGTTACATGTCAGTCTGATATCAGTCTGATACCAGTATGATACTAGTCTGGTATCAGTCTGATATCAGTGTTTTACCAGTTACATGTTTCAGTCTGATATCAGTGTTTTACCAGTCTGATATCAGTCTGATACCAGTATGATACTAGTCTGGTATCAGTCTGATATCAGTGTTTTACCAGTTACATGTCAGTCTGATATCAGCAACCAAGGATTTGACAGCAACTGAGCATCCATCCTCATTATGCTTCCCTTCTTTAGGCCAGATTATGTTTTGAAGGACCATCTTCATGACAGAAAAAAACAATAGTGTGATCTCAAGTAACAACAGTATAAAAGTCAAACAGTTCTATTTGAATCCTGAACAAAATACCTGGGCACTACATTCAGCCATCTTCTGACGTGGGATAACCACAGCTGCAACAGCTGGCCTGGCCTCCAACAGTGGCAACAACGTCGACTCCTGCAGGCTCTGCCTCAGTTGTTGGATTTGTTGTGGGGTTCGCTCGAACACAAAAAAAAAAGCCAGGCACGGTTGGTTGTTGTCAATACAGGAAGGTCCCAACATAAAGTTATAGGGGATCAACAGCTGCCTTTTGATTCTCCGTGAGAATGCAGACATTCCTCATCATCTGTCGTGAGCTTAATGGAGAAAGTTGAGACCACATGATTAACTACAGAAAGATGTGCATCTTTTCTGGTCAAGCATACAGCATGTTACAGTTTCAACCCAAACAAACCCAGACAAATGATGCAAATATTGCAATGTTGTAAAGCTTGAATTTACATACATACATTTTTGTTATTGTGCTGGTGGAGTATCTGAACTATTTCACCAGGTACAGAGTAATCACAGGCTGCAGCTGTTTCACTGTTTAATTTATAATTAACTCATTCTAAAACAGCTTGATTTGTCTAAAATGAACATAGATCTAGTCATGAATGCATTCATGTTCTCAAACTAGGCTTTACTTTACTCCTTTTTACTCCTTATCAATACCGGGCTTTACCTTTCCATTTGACAACAATTCCCCCTGCCCATAATGTATTTACTGTAAGCCCCATAAACAGATCATCTGTCATTGATCAATTAACAGCTAATGTACACTTCCAACTTTTTTGAAAACCATAGATCACATGTAAAACCGAATCAGCTAAAATATTAACGTTTTATATTAATCTGATTTTAACAACAGGCCTTATTGTATTTATCTACTGAGCTCTGGATACATAAGGCGGACAGGTAGACCGCAGTGACGTCTAACCACCGATGCAGTCAAGTCTGCCTGTGGTAGCACCCGCTAGCTAGAGAACGCCGGGACCGGCTGATTCCTGCAACCCGCTCGCCCTACAGAACCGAATCTCCGATCGAAACCAATCTATTAAACTGAAATTTGGAAAGCATGCAGGGCAAGTTTTTGGTTATATTTGTAATTTAAAATCTGATATCTCCTCTGACTCCTGATGCTAGATAGCTAGCTAGCCATCGACTTAATAGAAACCAGGGTCCATATTCACTAGAGCTTCGTGTAATCTTTATAAGTTTTGATTGACATGTGTTTATTTACTCCTAAAATATGCAAAGGATGAGTTAAAACGATGTTTAGTGAAGCAACTCACCTCAGTTTGGTGCGCCATGGCTGACAGACGTCCGAGAAAGACTCAGTCAGTGGCGTCGCTCTTCACTCTGATTGGTTGACCTATGATGCCCCAGCAGGTTCACTGTGATTGGTTGGCACATATTTACCTTCATATTATGTTCATGTTCAGCTTATGGCTCATTAATACCGCCTCCTTAAAAGTCTTGCTTTTAATTATAAATCATGATTTTTACTCTTTTATTAGGGGTCCCTAAAGGAAAAGCAGAGTTGTGTTAAATAAACAGTTCACCTAGGGTTTATTTTTTTTTTTTTTTTTTTTTTTTTTTTTTTTCAAAAGGGAACAAAAAAAGTTTTTTGGAAAAGTTTAAAATTAAAAATATTTTCTTCCCTTCCCCTTTATTTTTGGGGATATCTTTTTACTTTCAATTTAAAAAGTTGGTTTTCTTTTAGATTTTTAAAGTAGAAATAATTAAAAGGTATAACTAATACACAGATATAAGTTATTCAAACCGTGGATTATTTTCTCATTCTTAATTTTAACTTTGGGTATAAATTTATTAAATATCCTCTTTTTTTTTGTTTATTTTTAAGAAAATTTTTTTTTAATTTTAATTTATTTCTTTTTTTTTTTTCTTTTTTTTTTTTTTTTTTTTTTTCTTTTTTTTTTGCTTTTTATTTTTTTTTTTTTTTTTTAATTTTCTCCTATTCTCCTTTTTTTTTTTTTTTTTTTTTTTTTTTTTTTTTTTTTTTTATCCCTAAATATTTTCAAGATTTCTGGAAAAAAAAATACTCCCGGTTACATTCATATCACCATATTTCTGTTTGACTTTGGATGGCAGATTTGGCGGTCTTTTGCTCTATCTAGTGGTGGCAGATTATAACTACATCCCTGCAGTACACTATTGTGCAGCCATCACATTTAAAAGTAAAGTTATATTACTACTATACATTTCTAGATAAAATAACCATAAAAGAACAGATTTTATGGTATTGGCTGACTGCACACAATAACTTTTCATGCAGAGCAAACCTTACCTAAAAAAATTGAAGTACAAATATTGTTAATAACTCTGCACAATGATGTGAAATCATATGAAACAGGGGATATGGCATGGATATGACATTGATTATTCTAATAGGGCTGTAGTGACCCGTATCGAAATCAAATTCGCTATACTCAGAGCCAAGATCCTGTCTGCGGTGGGAGAAGGCAGGATCGCAACACCCTCCAAGGCAGATGCTCTGAAACTTCTCAGATCACAAAAACTATTTCACTTTTTTTTCTCCATCAGTCTACAGACTATTGTAAGCATTCAGTTTCTAACTAGACAGCACACCTGTCTTACAGGAACCAGGTAAAGTGTCACGCATGTTTTTTATCCCGTGCAGATCAAATGAAACTTATCAGTTTCCCACCTAACTATACCAAATCAAAAATTCCATCTGTATGGGGTAGTTTGAGTCTAAAATAAGGTAGGGAAAGAGGTTTGGAAGTAGTTTGGGGTCTCCCCTGTGAAGCAGCAGCTTTCTTTCCCCAGTTATTAACAGCAGTCTCTCCTCTGGAGTTGTTCCTTTGGGTTTCAAACATGCTGTGATCCAGCCCCTACTTAAAAAACCTGGCCTTGATGGCAGTGTGCTGGCTAACTACAGGCCCATCTCCAAGCTGCCTTTTATTTCTAAAATTTTAGAAAAAGTTGTGTACACTCAACTCAAGTCGTTTTTAGATGAACATGGTGTCTTGGAAGTGTTTCAGTCTGGTTTTAAATCTCTGCACAGCACCGAGTCAGCTCTGTTAAGAGTGTTTAATGACATTCTCTTAGCAACTGACTCCGGTGACCGTGTCATTCTTGTTCTTTTAGATTTAACAGCAGCCTTTGACACCGTGGATCACAACACCCTCGTGTCCCGGTTAAACCACCTCGTGGGCATTCGTGGTACTGCACTGGACTGGTTCAAGTCATATCCTTCTGATAGAAGTGTGAGTGTGAGTCTTGGAAACTGTGAGTCCAGCTCTGCTCCTCTTCCTTGTGGGGTTCCACAGGGTTCCGTGTTAGGACCCCTGCTTTTTCTTTGTATTTACTGCCGCTGGGATCCATCTTGAGAAGGCATGGAATCTCTTTTCATTTCTATGCTGACGACAGTCGGATTTATGTGCCTTTAAAAAAGAAGAATGCCTTCTCCCTTGCACCACTACTGGCATGTCTTGATGACATTAAAGCCTGGTTGGCGCTTAACTTTTTGTACTTAAATGAAACAAAAACTGAAGTGATGGTGTTTGGTCCCTGTAGCCTTAATGAATCCCCCTGTTGACTTGAGCATTTTTACTGGTTTTTTAAAGCCAGTAGTCTCTAACATGGGTTTTAAGATGGACAGTGATTTTAAATTGGATCGGCAGATCAGCTTTGTAGTCAAGTCCAGCTTTTATCATATCAGACAATTGGCTAAAGTCAAACCTTTTTCTTGCACAACAGCACTTTGAAACAGTAATCCATGCATTCGTTACATCTCGGCTGGATTACTGTAACACGTTATTTTGGTGTGAGCCAGTCCTCCCTCGCACGTCTCCAGTTGGTGCAGAACGCAGCCGCTCGCCTTTTAACAGGAGTACGTAAGAGGGAGCACATAACCCCCATCCTGGCCTCCCTCCACTGGCTGCCTGTGCCTTTTAGAGTTCATTTTAAGATTCTTTTATTTGTTTTTAAATCTTTAAATGGTTTGGCCCCTCCTCACCTCTCTGAGCTTCTTCACCCCTACACTCCTGCTCGGTGCCTCAGGTCAGCTGACCTGCTGCTCCTGGAGGTACCGAGGTCCAGACGGAAGCTCAGAGGAGACAGAGCTTTTTCAGTTGCTGCTCCAAAACTTTGGAACGAGCTCCCTCCCCCCCCCATCAGACAATCCTCATCACTGTCCATTTTTAAAACTCGTCTTAAAACCCATTTTTATTCTTTGGCTTTCAGCACAGCATGAGACTCTCTGTTTTAGTGTATCGTGGTTTGTTTTGGTTGCTGATTTTATTTGGTTTTATTACTTTTACTTATTTAATTCTTGTTCTATTTATTTCCTTTGATTAATTATTCTGTTGTTTTCAAAATGTTTTTAACTATCCGCTTGTTGTGTACAGCACTTTGTTCCAACTGTGGTTGTTTTAAAGGGCTCTATAAATAAAGTTGAGTTGAGTTGAGTTGAAATATCTCAGCGTGAAAAGCATAAAGTGGGATTTTCAACTTCTGCATGTCCGATCTTAAAAATGTCAGCTTTATAAGGTAGCCAGTGTCTAAAATAAGATGGGGAAAGAGGTTTGGAAGCAGTTTGGGGTCTCCCTGTGAAGCAGCAGATTTCTTTCCCCAATCGCAATATCTCAGCGTAAAAAGCATGAAGAGGGATTTTCAACTTCTACATCTCCGATCTTAAAAATTCCAACTTTATGGGACATATGTTATCGAGGTATGTCCTCATGATATCAGACTTATCGGAATGACGTCATAATTTCCTATTATCGGCCCGATAATGATCGTGCATCCCTAATAAAAACCAATCTTGTTACAGTTAATGTCAAGATATTCCTTATGAATCCCAAGCAGTTTGGCAAAGATTTTCAATTCTGCAAATATCAATGTTGTCTAGAGTTCACGACTGCATCTGTAGTGTGTTTGTCTTCATTTTTACATGGTTATGTCATTGATCATTCATATATAGGGCTGTAACAATACCTAAATTTAAATAAAAATCGCGATCCTCAGAGCCATGATCCTGTCTTGCAGTGGGAGAAGGCAGGATTGCGACACCCTCCAAGCCCAGTTCAGATGCTCTGAAACTTCTCAGATCACAGAAAACTATTTCACTTTTTTTTCTCCATCAAGCTACAAACTTTTGTAAGCATTTACTTGCTAACTAGACAACACAGCTGTCTTAGAGTCACCTGGTAGTGTTACGCGTGTTTTTTTCCTTGCAAGTCAAATGAAACTTGTCAGTTTCCATCACTACATAAACCATCAACCGGAATGAGCCACTTATGCGCCTGCATCTGGGGACTGTGTGACTGAGATGTGCGATGTCAGGACTTGAGACACTGAGAACAGTGAAAGAACAGGAGGACAAGATCCTCGTTGTGGTTGGCAGGCCAGAGACACAGTGACGTCCAGCTGTATGTATAAATATTGATGTCTGACATTCACTGTGGTGTTTATAGTGTATTTGTCTTCATATTTGCATGGTAATGACATTAATTATCCTAATACTTGAAATATGTGGTCAGTCCTGCTGGAGCAAACATATCTCCACAGATGTGTGTGTGTGTGGGTGCGCGAATGTTTAGGAATATCTGTTAAAACAGAAGTCCTATTGTATTATAAGGCTTGTGGTGAAGTTTGAGGAAAGAGAGGATCTGAAGTAGTTGGTGGCTCTTAGTTTTTTGTGATTGTTGGTCTACAACAGGGGTGTCCAGTGCTGGTCCTTGAGAGCTAAGTCCTGCGGGTGTTTGACATTTTCCTGAAAACTCAGTCAACATTACCCATACGTTCAAACTTCATGCTGCACCATAATTGAAGACAACAGGTTTTCATGCTGAGCAAAACTTCTTTGCAAAATAATCAAAAATCATCCATTTTTTTGGGAGGGCTACAAATCTCAGTGTTTGTCGAACAATGGGAGGTGGGGCCAGGGAGGGCGGTGCGCCAGGGAAGGCGGTGCACGGACGGGCTTGGACCCCGTGATAACTGCTTGCAGTTCTAGTTCTTTTTCTTTTCGTTCTTTTTTCTTCTGCACCTTGTATAATGGTTTAATTTTGTGTAAAGCAATTTGAACTGTTGTCGGGGCAGACTGTCTGACTCTGTAGATATATACTGTTAAGATTATGACAAGGACAAGGACGACTGATAAATTAGGGCGACATGACAAATTATGAACCAAGATCCCAAGCTGACGTGTCTTTCACAGACTACTCACACCAGACTGAATATCAGGTGGGGAGGGGTTTGACAGGTTCCTATAAAGCATCACAGTAAACAGGAAGACGGGGTCCTTCGGAACGTGAGCGAGCGCGGACTACAGACAGCTGGACCTGGGGACTCCGTTTGACCGCTGGGACACGTACAGGATCTGACGACACAGTCCTCTGCCGTATTTGACCAGTTATATTGTAATAAACGTGTAACCTTAAGCGACGCGTCTGTGATTCTTCACCGCTGTATCATCTTGGCTCAGCCACTGCTAGCAGGCTGGCCAACGAGGTGCCTGACTGCAAACACCACGCTGCTGACATCCACACTTAAGGTCTGTACGATGGCAAAAGTCAACATTAGTTCTCTTCTATTATTCTTAAATGAACAGCACTTCTGATTAGCTACCAGAAGGGTTGCGCTACGACACTGTCTTGGACATGAGATGTGTACAAATAAATTTGTTTTGCCTCATACAACTTAATGGCATGATTAGGCATGAATGATAGGAATGGCATTAAAATAGGATTGCCAGGGATGTGCATCTTCAAAGAAAATAGCTTTATTGGCACAAACACACACACATACACACACCTCCATTAAAACAGTAAACAATTAAAAAAACCACAACAAGCCAAACTTCGGTTACAGCGGAGTGAATGAACTGTCAGGAGCCATTCTGTCCACTCGACAGGCGGCGGTGGTGCTGCCCAGTTTGCCTCTAACTTTCATGGAGCATCGCGCAAAGCTCTGATAATTCTTGGCTGCGCGAGAACGTAGGTCGCCGGACCCAGAAACCCATTCAACGATGGGTCATCCTTATCAGACATGAGGTCTGCTCCACGTGTCCACCTGTCAACCGGCGCATGCTGTGCAGCTGTATAAACAATAAACAAAGATGATCGGTATTGATCTGAACTGATGCTGCCTACTGACACATCACATCTATTTGTAAACCTGAAAATAGTTACAGTGACGGGTCTACATTAATAAATGGTACCCTTTCTTCTTGATCGACGTCGAACCAAACTTTTCACAACTGCGGCCTGTAATGAAAGATCCAGCTGGATGCTGATTGCTTCTCTTCATGTTGTCTTCGCACATTTGATCCATGTGGGGGCTTCGTGATATAGGGAGATTCATGAAAAATAGAAACTAAACACAAGAGGGCCATGGCAGATATGGCGTTTTTGTTAGAAACTGAAAAAGATGAGGATTATTTAGTATTTCCATGGTCAAAAGGTTCTTCATGGTTCCTCAGAAATAGAGGGGAAAAGAAAAGACAATCGTCCTCCAATCTCCAATTACTGTGTCATCTTCTGTGCATTTCACATGTTTCACGTAGTTCAATGGGATAAGTAAGTGCTTTTACTCAGAAGTTTTCCAGTTCGATTCCTGGCCTCAACTGTTTTGCTGTGTGTCATCTTCCACTCTCATTGACCCTCTTATCTGTCTATCACTGTCAAGTAAAGGCCATTAGTGACAAAATAAATAAAATACAATTGATCAGATCACGTTATCCATGGTCCATATAAACATGACAGCAGGAATCTCTGATCCGAATGCTATCTATAAATATTTATCCATGTGAACGCAGTTTGTCAGCATTTTTGTCTCATTTTCAATTCAAAATGTATTTCTATAGCACATTTCCAACAGCCTCATCTGACCAAAGCGCTTTACAATGGTAGCAGCATCATGGATGAAAAAGAAGTAAAGACGCCACAGACCACAGGTAAAATCACCAATAAAATTACAGGAGTAGATTAAAAAAAAAAAAAAAAAAGAATAAGAAAATGACTAAAACCACCAAGAAAACACCAGTAAAGTAAAAAAAAAAAAAAATGAATATATATTTTTTATTTGGGTGAAATTTCTTTCCCTTTTTTATTTAGTAAAAATCAATATGGTTTAACTATTTTGGAGCATTTGCCTTTTTTCTGTGTTGGGAGCAACTTTCTGCACACCTGCACCAGATTTTCTCAAGATCTCATCACCTTGGGTAAACTCCACCTGTTACCCTGATTTACATTTGAATAGCTGAGAGAAATTTCATGTACATGTCCCCGCCTCCCCTAGAGTTAAGGGAAGGAGGGACAACTTCCAAAAAGCTACATGTCAATTTCTGACAATTTTCATCAGTTTTCAGTGTTGCCTGTAAATCGTCGTGTGCAGTCGTAAACCTGAAATTCCACGGAAATCTACAGTGCCGATTACTGACGAAAATCTGACTTTTCATGCAGTGATATACAGTATATACTGATTTTGTTTTTAAATGTGACACAGAAAATAATTAGACTTGAACATATAGATAGGGCAGGGGTCGGCAACCCAAAATGTTCAATGAGCCATATTGGACCAAAAACCGAAAAACAAATCTGTCTGGAGCCGCAAAAATGTAAAAGTCTTAAATAAGCCGGTCGGCAACCTGTTTCAGCCAAACAGCCTTTTAGACCCGTTTCCTACAATAAAGAAAACACTGGAGCATCAACTGACTTTTAACATTGATAATTAAATAAAACTTTAACGTTAAATGTGTTGCATTTAACATAAAAACGAGAAAACGAAATCACATTTCTGCATCCAGCAAAAAAAACATTTTAAACTAAAAGAAAGAAAAGATGTCGGGTTGAAGGTCACTTTTTTGGTTTTTTTAAAAATCTATTTTAGTTGTATTTTATGAGGCCAGATCAGTCTCAAAAATAATAACATCATGTAGTGTTTTCCACAAATGCACATGCTCTGGTTCACAGTAATATTTCAAATTCAGAAATGCACGTTCTGTTTTACAAATGCACACACTCTGTTTCACAAATATAATTTTTATGCAAACTTGTAATATTAATTCAGAAATGCACACGAACTGTTTCACAAATGCACACACTGTTTCACAAATATAATTTTTATGCAAACTTGTAATATTAATTCAGAAATGCACACGAACTGTTTCACAAATGCACACACTGTTTCACAAATATAATTTTTATGCAAACTTGTAATATTAATTCAGAAATGCACACGAACTGTTTTACAAATGCACACACTCTGTTTCACAAATATAATTTTTATGCAAACTTGTAATATTAATTCAGAAATGCACACGAACTGTTTTACAAATGCACACACTCTGTTTCACAAATATAATTTTTATGCAAACTTGTAATATTAATTCAGAAATGCACACGAACTGTTTCACAAATGCACACATTCTGGTTCACAAAATGACTTTTATGCACACTTGTAATCTAAACTCACAGAACATACGAATAGCTGAATGGCATTTACAATCAGTTTCTCATTTGTGAACCTCTGTGTATTTGTGAGAGAAATCGGTGCGGTCATTTTTGAGACTCCCTGACGGCGCAGGTCAACAAACGTCACCATTGGATGATGAATCTGTCAATCAAATTTACGATTTTGACTGACAGAGTCATCAGTTAACTGGGTGTGTTCGCTTTCAGCCAATCCCATAGCGCATTACATTTTCCACACAATCGCAGAGCTACCGTTACGTGCGCATGCGCAACGCAGCTGAAACGAGACAGGCGGCGAACATGGACGAGTCTCAACCAGTAAGTAACACGTCTATTTTATTATCTTATAATGTTATTGAACCATGAGTTTGTGTCTTGCCTCACTCCTGAGTCCATGACAAGCAGATAGACTCATTCTTTTGACGATGCGTGCAGTAAGATGGGGGAGACAGGCGGAGTTCGCCTATCGTTAATTAGCTTAGCTCCATTGCTTGGAGTCAACGGGATATAATGCTGCGTTCCATTTGAACTCGGAAGTCGGAAATTCCCAGTTCCGAGTAGGAAGTTTCAACTGGAACGCCCCCCTGAAGTCGGATTTCCCACTCGGAAAGTCGGACAACTCTCGCAGCTCCGAGTTCAGATTTAAAGATGGCCGCGCCCAGTGTTAGCAGTTTTAGAAGCTTCTGTAATGTCACATTTATTTACACTTCTTACTTATATTTTGTTGCATAAATCAGTCGTACACGTAGTATTGGTTTATACAGATGTACGGGAAGCTGCTGTCGTGTAATTCACATTTTTCATGTCGTATATGTGATCTACAACGCCAGCTGTGCTAACAACGGCTAATAACAATAGCCTTAGCAAACACGTTGTTTTGCTAGGCTGCTAACTGGTTTTCCGACCAGTGAGCTGGAACGCAAGTTGGTCGGGTGTGACGTCACCCCCCAGTTCCCACTTCCCAGTTCCGAGGAAAATGGAACGCAGCATTAGCATTAGCCTGCCTCGCCTACAGTCAAGGTGCGGTTTATGGTGGGTGTGTGTGTGGGGTGGGGTTGAATGATCAGGGTGGTTTCTCGCCTCTTTTGATTCATCTTGGGTGGCGAGGACCAAAAAAGCAGCGACAATAACCCTTTCTGACCACAGATTCTTTTTTTTCTTTTTTTTTTTTTTTTAAATCCAACTCGGAGGCTTAGCCAATGTCCAAAAAGAGCGAACACAGTGTTTGTGTACGGCTCAGGCTCGCCCCTATTAAGCAGAGTCTTATTCCTCCCTCTAGTTTAGCTTTTCTATGGGAGTTAGATTTTGTCCGTTTTTCTGTCCACATCTAGCCCCAGGCTTTATAAAATGAGAGAGACTGTCCGAACGGAGCCTTACCCCCTCAAACGACTTAACGGTGCTTTATCAGCGGGACGTCAAACATGTCACGATTATGTCATTACAAATACAATTCCTATATTGCTACCTCAGCTCTGGTTTTGCGTTGTGCTAACTAAACGGTGGCTATAATTGTTTGCTATAATTATTGTATAATTGTTAGAATATAAAACGGCTCTATTTTATCAAAAATATTGAAAACAACTAAATAGGACACTTCCTCTTTTTCCAGACCAGAAAACAACACGAAACGACCGCATAACCTTCATTAAGTAGCCTTAAAATTACATGTTTCTCCTTGGACGGGAGAAGACACAAAACCAACCTCCTTGGAAAATTTTAGTTTGGAACACAAGTTGCAGCGGCCTAACCAAGCAGGACCAGGAGGGAGAAGAAAACAGTCCAGGCTCACTATAAGTAGCCTTCCCTCTTATTATTAATTCCACACCAATACATTTATCAGCTTAACATATAAATTATTATTTTTTATTTCCCCAAAAATTTCATTTCTTGCTATTCATAATTTACCCAAGGTACAACAACAACCACAACACCATGGGCCTCTCCAAAGCTACCAGCTCCTCTCCTATCCTTTCAAAACTATTTATTACTTAACCTCTTGCCTTCAAGTCTTTTTTTCTACATGTATTATTTACCTTATTAGCTCTTCCAAAATCCTTAGGACACGAAAGCTCCAAACAAAGGAAAATTCCTCTTTAGACAAACCCCAGAATTATTCAACATTTTAATCATGCAGACATAAGAAAACAAAACAATTTATTACAATTTATATTAACTTTTATTATTTTAGGTAGAGGACAAGGGAAAGGCCGGCAAAATTTCTCAGTCAACTACCAAACCCATCAACCTAGACCAATAATATTATATTAATAATTTATTCTTCCCCCCCACCAATACGCCCTTTCTCTCTTCCTTTCCCCCCCCCCCTTTTTTAATAAGCTTACATCTTTTTAAATATGGCCCTTACCCTTCCCCTCCTTTTCGCGTTGTTGGGGTAGGGGTGTCCCAATACCTTAGGATGGAGGGGAAGGGCAAGGGGTAGGGCTATATACCCCTTCAAACAAGATTTTTCGAGAGCACACTTCAAACGAAGGGGTATGAAAATCACTGGGACGATGGCTGCTACTAGTCCAAAAACATCCACAAATGAAATATTTCTCCATAAAAAAGTTAAAAAGTGTGAAAACCATTATATAGTCTAGTTTAATGCTTTTATGTTTAACGGTAATTTTTTTTGCAAAATGCACATAAAAAAAATCGCATACTACATTACGCTTCATTATATAAACGCTACCAGGCTAAAACCAGCGGTGCTCTGCAGCCCTATAATCTAATGATCAATAAGAATCGGCAGCATCGCTGCTGGCTTTATGGGATAAAACACAGGCAGGGAGTATGCAAAAATCCAATTTGCTTTTAACGTTAATCCACAGCTAAGCGATTTCTCCAATTTGCGCCAACACTCACCACTTCTTACACACAACCGCGGAACTATACTATGATTCTTAAGGGGTGTCCCAATTTGAAGGGGTTGACTTTCACCCCTACCCCTTCAGCTTCTTTTAATGCAAGGGCCAAGGGGAAGGGGAAGGGGAGGGGAAAAAAAGAATGGGATGGGCAAGCTAAAAATTGTGATGCAAGGCATTATGAGCTTCATGGCTACTACTCTGCTTAGCACTTTAATTACAAACAAGAATTATAGTGAACTAGGCCTCATGTTATAATTATAAACGTCATAGCTTCATGTTTACTTTAATATATTCTTCACATTTCTTTTCATACCTTCCTAGATCGAATGGGAGGAGAGTGGATACATGAATGAACATCGTCCGGGATCAATGTCCCTTACTACAGTCCTCTCTCAACCTCAAATTTGAACTTCAACAAAATCAATCCTTCAACATTCAGACTTTTTGAGTGACTATCTCCAACTCCATTTTGAAAACTTACTTGAGGAAACATAAATGCATGCTGGAAGAAAAGAGAAGGGAAGGAGGAAGTAAGGGGGAAAAAAGTGGGGAGGAAAGGTTGAAAGAAAAGAGAGAGTAGGGAGGGAGGGAAGGAAAAGAGAAAGTAGGACAGGGGAAGAGAAAGGAGGAAGGAACGAGAAGGGGTTGGGTAGTCAAGATGCTCAATTTAAGTTGATTAAAGTTTTTCAAGTAACTTCATTTGTTTACTGTCCTAAATACTTTAAAACACTTCCAAGGTTTTTTTTCTTTTTACCCCCAATGGGCTATATGCACAACTCCACTACTTCCTAACTCACCAGCACCTTGCTTCCTGTCTTCCATGACTGGACAAACTGTTACCCAGGTGTGTCTGACCTCACTAACTGTCAGACACACCTAGAATCAGTTTGTCCAGTCATGGAAGACAGGAAGCAAAGCTCAGTTCAGGAGTAGTGGAGTTGTGCTATCCCAGATTTTAGACCAAGGATACATTGAATAGGCTGCTGTCCATTTAGTTTCTGGGAAACTTCTACAAAATGTGAACACTATTTATCATTGCTAGTTTGTTCATCAAATGTCTTCCTGGGTCTCTATAAAAATGAAAAATAATTTCCAGGTGAACCACCTAATATCAGTGAGACCCACATCTCTTAAATTTTAGAATTCAAATTTTCTCCATTTTTTTCACTTACTATTCAACAGTACAGGGGTACTGTGTCACCCCATTACCCTTAAAATCTCATTCTTAAAATCATACTTACCTTTTTTTAAGAAAAAAATGAATTTGGAATATCTCCTTTTTTTTAAGGGACCAAGTCATAATATACAAAAGGGACAAGGTTTAAAACTTTATTGCAATGCTAAAGGTCAGTTATATACAATAAACTTTATAAAACAAGCATCTCCAATACAATAGGGGTGGGAACCTTGGCCCTCATCCTGCCGGACTTCCACTTTCCTTGCTCCTACACACCTGATTCAAACCAATGAGTCTCTGTGCAGAACTTGATTAGCTTTAGATCCATTTATTTGAATCGGGGTGTTGGAGTGGGAGAAATGGAAAGCCTGAAGGGACACCGGCCCTTGAGGACCAGGGTTCCCCACCATTTAATTACATGAACAAAGTCGGTTACAAGCAAAACGGCCTTTTAAAAGTGACTGCTCCAAATAAAACTGGGTTTGACTATTGTAAAAAATATACAACAGCATTTCTCATTTGAACACCTAACAATTGTAGTTTAAAAAAACAAACTACATTTTAGAAGTGCCAGCTTAAGAACATGGATATTGGCATCTGCATGCAATACATACAAAAGTACCTAACAATGGCAGACAATAGGAAAAAAAAAACCCCAAAGTTGAGCTCAATGTTTAAAAAGAAAAACCCACTATACAGCAGCTATTAATATGTAATTATAATTAATGCTGCATCTTAATGAGACTTACCTATTAAATAAAAGTTTAAATAAAAATTCAAAAGCATATTTTGAAGTAACAAGGTAAACAAGGAATTATGTCACTGACAGCAGTAAGGAACAGGGCCCTAGACTAATCTTTGGATCTTATGTTGACAAATGCATTAGAACGCATCACCTTTTCAAGGCCTGCCTCACTGTAGGAGCACTGGGTACAGTAGCATGGCCACTGCCCGTTGTCATGACTGGCATGCTCTGGCTGGTGCCTTGTCAGGCAGTCGGGCCGATGACAACTTGCTGCCCAATAATTCATATAAAGCTTGAGCTGTATGCATGACCAGAGGTGATGGTTCCTGTAAAAATAAATGAACAATGAATAAAAAGCTTTTAAAAGACACTGACACTTGTCACAAGATCATGAAATGATAAAGCAATGCTTATTTAGAAATTTATTTGCCAGAGCTCATTAGCCTGATTTTGAAGATATGCTTTTCATATATTTCTTTTGCCATCAAGAAAGTGCAACACAAGATTAAACTTAAATGGATGGGTGCTCTCTTTGTATTCTGAAAAGTTCAACATGAGAGTTTCCATATCACAGAATTATCTGGGATTGAGCTTCACAGGCAAGCCTTGGATGAGATGAGCAGCGTTTAGCTTAGCACAACACAAACACCACACAGCTGTCATACATCATTTAACTTTAATTTACAGACCTGCAAAATCAGACGGTGCTTTATCAGTTGGGACGTTTCAGAACACAGTGTTCACGATTATATGTCATTACAAATACAATTCCTGTATTGGCTACCGCACAGAAGTTAACTTCTGGATTAACAGCTGCTGCATGTGTTAGGGATAGTTGTTAGTCCCTAGAAATAATTTTCGTCCTCTCATATAGTCAGACATAATCCGTTGTAGCGATCAAATTCTTTGAGTGAGGCAAGACACTGAAACAAAACAAAAGTTGGCTGTCACTTTTTAAATTAAATCATTGTGTTTGTTGACAAATGTTAGAAATATTGTATTTACAAACAAATTATAAATTGATCAAGATGGTTTTGAATGATTGTGTTGGCACAGCTTTCCTTTAATTATATACAACAGTGTTTATTTGCCTCCTTTTAAAGGATGGGGTAGCAGACATTTCAGGTCTCCGTTTTGGATGCGACAGCGGGTGATCCACTAATTTGTAAATTCCGTTAACTGATTAATGGCTCCGGATAATAATGCAAACTACATTTAAGTCGTTTGAGGGGGGTAAGAGCTCCGTTCCGGACAGTCTTCTCTCATTTTATAAAGCCTCGGGGCTCCAGATGTGGACAGAAAAATCCGGACAAAATCTAACTCCCATCAGACAAAGCTAAACTAGAGGGAGGAATAAGACTGCTTAATAGGGGCGAGCCTGAGCCGCACACAAACACTGTGTTCGCTCTTTTTGGACATTGGCTAAGCCTCCGAGTTGGATTTTTTAAAAAAAAGAATCTGTGGTCAGAAAGGGTTATTGTCGCTGCTTTTTTGGTCCTCGCCACCCAAGTTGAATCAAAAGAGGCGAGAAACCACCCTGATCATTCAACCCCACCCCACACACACACCCACCATAAACCGCACCTTGACTGTAGGCGAGGCAGGCTAATGCTAATATCCCGTTGACTCCAAGCAATGGAGCTAAGCTAATTAACGATAGGCGAACTCCGCCTGTCTCCCCCATCTTACTGCACGCATCGTCAAAAGAATGAGTCTATCTGCTTGTCATGGACTCAGGAGTGAGGCAAGACACAAACTCATGGTTCAATAACATTATAAGATAATAAAATAGACGTGTTACTTACTGGTTGAGACTGGTCCATGTTCGCCGCCTGTCTCGTTTCAGCTGCGTTGCGCATGCGCACGTAACGTTAGCTCTGCGATTGTGTGGAAAATGTAATGCGCTATGGGATTGGCTGAAAGCGAACACACCCGGTTAACTGATGACTCTGTCAGTCAAAATCGTAAATTTGATTGACAGATTCATCATCCAATGGTGACGTTTGTTGACCTGCGCCGTCAGGGGAGTCTCAAAAATGACCGCACCGATTTCTCTCACAAATACACAGAGGTTCACAAATGAGAAACTGATTGTAAATGCACATTCAGCTATTCGTATGTTCTGTGAGTTTAGATTACAAGTGTGCATAAAAGTCATATTTGTGAACCAGAATGTGTGCATTTGTGAAACAGTTCGTGTGCATTTCTGAATTAATATTACAAGTTTGCATAAAAATTATATTTGTGAAACAGAGTGTGTGCATTTGTAAAACAGAACATGTGCATTTCTGAATTTGAAATATTACTGTGAACCAGAGCATGTGCATTTGTGGAAAACACTACATGATGTTATTATTTTTGAGACTGATCTGGCCTCATAGTATTTATGTAGGATGGAAAAAGACGCAGCTTTAATAATCTACCAGCAGCAAACCAAACACGCTGTCCGGTTTGTGCCGTCATCCTTTTACTGGCGCGTGCAGTAAGCTACCCGAAAAATTAAATTACTGTTTCACAAAATATGAACAGCTACGCAAAATAATCTGGTCAGCAGGAAAACAAATGAATCTGCCCACGCAGCGCTGAACATGCTCAGTGCATCAGACACTTTTCTTCTCTATCGTCGGCCTACCTGCTGGAGAAGTGATCAAAGCGCAGCATGACAGGGTCGGAGTGGACAAAAAGCTTTTGCTCGTTTATTATTCACTTTAAATGCCAAACTGCAGCAACAGCACAACAGAGACGCTCCGCTGTGAGGCGTCGTGGGATAGTGCACCAGGAGGAGTTCAGCGCCCGCGCACGCCACCTCAGATATTCTTTGTTTGTAATTAATTCTGTTTTTAATGTTTAATTCTTGATTGCTGATTCAATAGGGCTGTATCATGCTATGCTGCACAATAGCGGCACGTGAGCAGGTGCAGTATTAACACTATTGGCTGCGAAAGATTTGTGAGACGCATCATATCATGCTGACAGTTACTCGCCGTTTTACTGCAGTACCTGCTTGTTGCACCTACACTCAATGGGCTGCTTCAAAATGGTAAAATATAAATTATGTCTTTATTTTAATAGTTAAGTTGGATTTTATTTCCGTGCTGCATTTGCAGTGCTCGGAGAACTCGGGAAAAGTGCGCAACTGTACATGAATCCCTCAAGATCATCATAATCCTCAGATTTAGAATAAGAAAAACTTTATTGTCTCTCAAGACATTTGTCTTGGTCTTTTAGAATCACATTATTAAAGTAAACCAACCAAAATACAATACACTTTAGAATAGTCATTAATTCATTTTCCAATGCAACCCAACAAGACTAAAGAGCCGCAGCGCTCCGCCCGGTTGCCGACCCCTAGATAGGGTGTTACCCCCTCAATTCTTTTTTTGAGGGAGAGGAAGGGTCTTAGTGAAAATAGCACTAAAACCCTACAAACAGGCATTCTTTACTATAGTATCCTGAATTTAGGTGAAGAAAATTGAAACAAAGTTCAAACTACAAGTTGTTCAGATGATGGCAGTAGGGAAAGTAATTTCAGAAAGACAAAAGCAACTTTTTAAATTAGTATATAACAATGTCAGAGCTCCAGACCTTTAACTGTTTCTTAAAACAGAAACCAGTTTGTTCGAGCCATCGCTTCTTTTGGTTTTAAATGCATTTTGTGAAGCTGCACTTGTTTTTCAGATCAGGTTTGTTTTTCTGCTCGTGTTTACCAACGTGTCACTCTGCACCAGTCTTCCTCACAGTTTTCCACTCCGTCAGCAACATTTCACCTCAGACAGAATGTTGATCCCGAGATTAAAGCCTGAACAAAAGTGGCGACACAACAACAGCAGCTCACATTGTTTCACAGCACTCATCCTCTATATGACAACAACACGTAAAAGGTGGAATCACATTTGAAGAGGACCTCCACACAGAAACATCGGCAACCAATCAGACAGATTTTCTTCTCAGACAGCTTCAACATTTGGATTTGATCTGATAATCTGAGCTTCATTCAGGATGTTTCTTCGGCCCCTTCTGCTCATCTTTGTGGCAGTTTTCTTCTTTACAGGTAACGTGATTATAATGAAAATGGATACTTTTAATGTAGCACAAGTATGTCGTGAATTAAGTCAAAGAAGTTTGGGTCAGAATCTGGTTAACTGGTTATATTTCAGAAGAAATTATAAAACAGTACAGATCCTAAAGTAATGATACCAGACAATAAATGTGTCTTTTTCAGATGCTGAGGACAAATCCAGGCTCCACAGGAGGGTAAGGAATAAACAACATACATGATACAAACATTTTTGTATAATCTGAGCATGCCTCATTATCTTAAAATGCCCAAAATGATTTCATGCAGCAGGGCTCTCAAGTTTTGAAAACTGCTTGGAGTGATATTGAGACTGAGGCGAGGCGGGACGGGATGGGACAGGGGGTGGGGGGGATTACACTACAGAATTAGTTCAAACAGCCTTGGTATATTCATATAAAAACAGGACAGGGAGGATATTTGGCTGCTTCAACAAAGTAACAAAAAATGTGTTGCAACCCCCAAGTTCCATTCAGATAAATATGAAGCAGAACTTGAGGTTACACCAACACAGGCAAAATTTTCACAAACGCTCTTCACAATTTAATCTGGATTTGTTTTATTCAAAGACACTTACAATACAAGGACTTGCTGGTGTGTATCATAATTCCCTCATGCCACATTTGCACTACCCCCTCATGTCATCCATGACCACCCAAATCCTTAATAATAATAATAATAATAATCATCATCATCATCATCATCATCATAATAAATTGCATTTATAGGTACATTGCAGACCCCAAATACATACAAATAAACTATAAGGAGAAGAAATTTAAGGGAAAACGATAGAACCCACAACATAGACCTGAATTAACCAATTCCTTTCCTTTGGAAGGGCAGGTTTGATGGGGAGGTTGTAGCCATATTTATTTCTACCCCATCTTTAAAATATAAATGAATAAAAAGTTTTCATTTCTTTTATTTGTTTTGAATTCCTGACAAAGAAAAACATTAAAGTTTTGTATATTTAAGGTTGGACATTTCCCAGATTGCTGTCCTTTATGTCCCTAGCACAAGTTCTTGTCACTGTACTCTGAGTTGTCATGAAATGACTTGATCAGATCTGTGTAATGCTCAGAAACATATAGCCAAATAAAAGCAAAAGCCACAAGATCCTCCATCCTTGCAGTCTTCACGCTGGCGACCTTGACCGCCTTGGCTTCTGCTTTTATGACACTCGACAATTTGTGCGTCTGACGGCCACCAGAGAGACGCAGTCAATCTGAGCAAGCCTCGAAGACTGGTTGTGATTTTACATGACACAGTTTCGTGTCAGCAGCACGTAATTTATAGCAGAAAAGTTCGTGTTGGGGGGGGGGGCTCAACGTTTCTGTCTGCGTCTTTGAGTTTCATGAGCTTCAACAGGACAGCTGGCATGACGGATTATTTATTTAAAACTCAAACGGGACAGGCCAGGCCAGTTTGGTGGCCAGGCCACCGGGAAATGTCCCGGTGCTCCCAATGGCCAGTCCACCACTGGTCTGCGAACTTAATGAAGAGGTTGGAGCTGAATGTTGGCGTGCAGTCATGAGTCAGCAGAGTGAAGAGGAGGGTGCTCAGCACCAATCCCTGCGGGGCCCTCGTGTTCAGCGTCATGGTGCTGGAGGTGTTGCAGCCAACCAAAACTGCCTGTGGTCTCCCCAGGGGCGCCACCAGGAATTTGGGGCTCCATAAAAGACACTGATATTGGGCCCTCTTCGCTCAAAAAATTGATGCAAGATTAAAAACTGATAAAAAGGGTATCATTTACAGTTTCAATGTATTTTTTATTGTTCCAAATTTCAACAAAGAAAAACTATCCTCAACACGAAAGAGTTGGTCATTTGACTGAGAGGACAAGTTCTCAAAAACTTCTCCTTCAACATCTCTTTCATCACTTTTTCTGCCCATGCACCTCTCTTTTTGTTCATTCTCATTACTTGCACTGTCAGTCTTTCCCTTCTTTCTCCATTTCTATACTTCTTTCTGGCCAAACCTGAGAGGGCCATGGCTCTGAGGAATGTAAGCCGAGAATGTAACAGTTGTTACATTTATATAATGTACCAACAAAACACATAATCTAATTGCATAAATTATCAACAGCTCTGTGTAAACCTTACAGGTAGATTGCAAACAGGTCCATGTATTTATGGTGCAGCTCAAGCTACTTAAATAAATTAATGTTCATGAGAATGATCAAGATTTATAGATGTCTTTTGATGGCTGTGATTCAATCTGAATGTAAAAATCTAACTGAACTATTTAAATATTGACTTTGATTTTAATACAGGCTGCTGGAAGCTACTTAGTGTTTTCATTTAACTGTCTAGTATCCAGTACAAACAATTACAACTGCAGGGCATTTTTATTTTATAGAGATCATTATGTTTAAAAAAAAAAGAGGCTTCATTCTTATTTTTTGGAATGGTAAAATTAAACTAATTCCAACAGCAGACTCTGTAATGATGCTAACTGGTATGTCCCTGAACACAATGTTGCTCACCTTCTTCACTGGGATGGGAAAGGGGGTGGGGGGGTTGAAGAGACAGGGCTGCTGCTGGTGGATCATCTGTTTACATATGATTAAGGAAGGACAAGGACAGTTATTTAATATAAATATCTTGCTAAACAATGAATAGCACTCAAGTGATGTTCTGAGGACTATGGCGTTTTGCCTGGTCTGGTTATGGTAAATGTATATTCTCAGCTCTATGAGTTTTCTGGCTTATTTGCTTGGCCTGTGTGTTACAGACACTCAAGAGGCTCATTACAAATGCTGGGGAGTCCTGGTTTAATTTTTTCTTTGAAAGAAAAAAAAAAGGAAAAACATTGCAATCATTTTCCATTTAAGACGCACAGTAGTACCCGGCATCATCAATGATGTAATCCCGCTTCCACCTTGAGGAGGATTAACTAAGTAGTAAAAGCCTGCAGACAGCTGCTTATTTCACTCAACAGGTTAATATGAACAACTCAGACAACAAACCTTTCTTGAAAAACTGGGTCACACTTCATTCGTCTCTTCTCTTTCTACATTCTTTCTGTTCTTTTTTGAAATTCATACTTTCATTTCTTTGGGCGCTGCATTCTTTGGCCTCGGTGGGGTTTTTAACACCGCTGCTTATTTACACATTTTCTTGTTTAGTTGTTTCATTCGCTGTCACTCTGTCAGATGAAGTGTGTGTGGGAGGAAAGGGTGGTATCAACAAACTGCTGCTGGCAGACAGGGAACTGATGTGCCGAGGCAGTTCATGAGGACCAAACCATTTCTTGCACTTTATTTTTACTGCTGTATTTTCTTGTTCAGTTTGAAATGTATGTATGTAAACATATGATTTGAAATGAAGGTTTAAGAATTTCCACATCTTTTGGGGCACCCCCACAGTCATGGGCCCTTGGAATCATCCTAGCCCCCCCCCCCCCCCAAACGGCGCCTGACAGTCTCCCCATCAGGAAGTCCAGCAGCCAGTTGCAGAGGGAGGTATTGAGTGGTGCTGTAGTCCGTGATGGTCTGGATGTCCTGCCACAGGTTCCTGGAGTCTCTGCTGTCCCTAAAGTGGTCTGCGATCCTCCTGGAGTGCTGTCTCTTGGCCTCTCTGATCCCCCATGACAGGTTGGCCCTGGCTGTCTTTAGGTCCACCTCGTCCCCAGCTCTGAAGGCAGTGTTCCGAGCCTTCAGGAGCCTGTAGACCAGTGGTGAAAGTAAGATAAGATTCTTGCTGGAACTGTGCAACTAGAATTTTTTTTTTTTTTTGCTCACGCGCTTTGCGTGCTCGCATCATACCAAGAGCGTGCTCTTTTCTGACTGATTTTTCAGTCTTTTACACATTCATAAGGGCATAATGTAACATATCAGACATGTCATGCAATAGATGACAAGTTATAGGCTACATTTATTTTCAGGTTAAGTACTCATTCAAGAGAGAGAGCACCAGAACAATAACTTCAACATCACTCAAGTTTTTTCTCTGTTGTGGGAAAGAACACGTTGAGTTTCCTCACTTCCATTTTTATTTGTTTGCCAAAGGACTTACCACACATATCAAATAAAATAGGTTAAACCATTGTCCACCTTAACTTGAGACTAATCCTATTTTTAATCTAACAGGTACCAGACTAGTTAGTAATTAGACTTCTGTGTCAACCATAGTCACTCAGTGTATGTTGTTCCTCTGCAGAATGACAGTAACACTTTAAATAATCTACACCTGTAAAGTTAATTGCATACTGAGTATCATAAGTAAAATATAAATCTAAAAGCATCACCTGCATGTTTAGTTTGTACTTAAATTGTACCTGGAGGTTCCTGGTCTGATTCCTGACTGCTGCTGTCCACCACTGCTGACTGCAGTCCTCTTGCAGCTGCTTACAGGCAGACACTGCTCCCTTTTCCATCTTCGTAAGAAAAGTTCAAAAGTCACCCATAATTCCCAGCTATTCAGATTCAGTAATTTACTATTTATGCAATGGCTTTATATGCTACATTACAACAAATGTTTTTAATCTTAATGGGATTTTAAATAAAATATCATACAGCCTAAAGAATTCAGCATTCATATCATTAATTATATTGCTTTATGTAGTTAACCATCTTCTAGAATTTTTAATATCCTTTGTTACAACTTTAAACTTTTGTTTTATCAAGTTAGTTTTATCCATCAGCTCCTACTTATTAAGCTAGTGGTGCTGGATGATCTGTTGTCTCACCTGCTCATTCACTGACAAACATGTCGGTTATCTTCCAGAACTTTGCAACATCTCTGGCCTCTGCTTTTTTCTTTCTTTTTAAGACTCCTCAGCTTTATTTTTGCCTTTTCGATCTCGCTCTGCATCTGCAAAGGTGCGGGAGGAGGGTAAGGAGGGGGGCAGGTGCGCGTGTCCAACGTTGTCACAGACAGTAGGGTGCGTTTGTTTCTGTCCAACGTTGTCACAGACAGTAGGGTGTGTTTGTTTCTGTCCAACGTTGTTACGTTGTGTGAGCTCCAGCGGGGTACAGCAGATGCCCTGATGAGCAGCATGACGGATTGTTTATTTAAATATCAAGCGCGACCTGACTGTGTGCAATCACTGAGCAGGCCAGTTCGGCGGGCAGACCGCGAAACGTCTCGGTGCTCCCGATGGTCAGCCCGCCAGTCGTGAAAGTTGCTTTGCTACTCCTGGGCAATGGGCTATATGCCCGGCTCCACCACTTCCTGAACTTCAGACAGCACCTTTGCTTCCTGTCTTTCATTACTGGTTGAACTAATTACTCCAGGTGTGTCTGGCCAGTTACTGAGGTCAGACACACCTGGGTTAATCAGTTCGTCCAGTCCAACAGCCAGAAGCCAAGGTTCTTTTTTAAATTCAGGAAGTAGTGGAGCCGGGCATATAGCCCATTGGGCCCTGGGCCAGGCGCTGTCCCTGCCCCAGGGGCTGCCAGCGCCCAGTGGGGTCGGCAGCTGCTGGTCTTGGTCCACTGGGGCCTGGGCCCCCAGACCGCGGGGGGCTCCGGCTGGGGCTGCCTTTTGCAGCCCTCTGTTGGATGCATGTCCGTTCTTTTGGGGGGGCATGCATCCGAGCCGCTTTTGGGGGGGGCGACTCGGATCTGGGCCTCTGGGTGGCTGCTGGGGGCCTGGGTTGTGAGCTTTGCGGGCCTCCTCCTCCTTGCAGAGACGAGGCTGCATCTGCATGACTGTATCACCATGGATACAGTTTATTATGCATGTTGACACTGTGACGCTGTTTCCCGTTGCGCTAACTAGGTTTTACCTCTTCTCTGCTTCCTGTTGCACTGACTGGGCAACAGTCAGCGCAACAGGACAACTAGGTTGTACCTCTTCTTTGCGTGGTTCTGCGTGTGTTTGTATGATCTAAGGATACTCGAGCCACCTGCGGGTCCTCCTGTGGGGGATTGCTTGTTTTGTTTTTCGACAGAGACCTTGGAATGTTGTTTTGGGATTTCTGTAGAGATGCACCAGTGAACTGTGTATGTGGATTCGTGTTTTCTCTCCTCTCTTTTTCCCTTCCTCACTCCTCTCTCTCTGTTCCACTTTCTATCATTACCTCTGTTAACTTTCATTTCTCCCTTGTCAGGCCCAGCAGTATGAAATGGAATGCTGTTATAGACAAATGTTTAATCAAAGAAATAAAATGAATAAACAGGATATCAAGGGGAGCCTTGTGTTCATAAAGCTCCCCTTGGCAAAGCAAAACTGTTCAAAACAATAAAGCAATCGGATTTCCATTCTGCTTGCTATGATGCTGGACAGGACATGTAAAAAAAATTTTTTTTTAAATTAAAAAAAATAGCAGTCGGAGAAAATGTTTCAGAGTAGTCGAGTCCTTCAATCTGGGTGTGTACCCCTTAGCTACATATCTAGCTTTGTAGGTTTCATTACCCTTTTCTGGTTTCAGGGAAAAACACCATGTTTGCAAGGGAATGTAGATCAAAACCAACAAAAATACCCCTTTTCCCGTTTGGTACGTTATGTATTTTTCGGTAGCGGGTGTCCAATGGCAATCCCTCACAATGGGGGCCGTTGAGCCAAATTTCCTCATTCTAGACAGATTTGGTCTCTTTCTAGTGAAAAGGAAATATGGTGTCTCCGCTGTTCTTTTACAGTAGCACCTGTTTCTTATCACTGCAGCCATCCTAGCTGTATAAGGCCATAACTCCTTTGGTAAACCTGACTCAATCAGCACGCACCTGACCATTTCAAACAGTGTGCACCAGTTCCTCTCCGCTGTCCCATTTTGATGGGGGAGTAAGGAGATGACCTCTCATGCTTTATAGCATTGTCCTTCAGTAGTGACTGATACTCTTCACAAATAAATGCTGTCCCGTTATCTGACCTGAGGCGTTAATGACCTTATGGTACTTTACCATAAGGTGCTGTGTCTGCTACAAACTGCTTAGTAGCATCTACTGCTTTGTTTTTGTTTCTTAGAAAGTACACATAAATGGTGCCAGAGAAGTCATCAGTGAAAGTAATCACAAATCTGTACCCCTCAAATGACTCTGGGGCTATCGGGCCTCCCAGGTCTGCATGTACCAGCTCTAATGGAGCTTTAGCTCTGACATCTGCTTCCCTGTTTCTTGTCTAAATTTTCTTGGTAAATTTGCCCTGCAGACAGGTCTCACACTGACCAGGTTTGCTGTCCTTCTCTCTGATTTTCATACCATCTGCAACAGACTCAAGTTTCAGAACATCACCTTAATTACAGTGGCCCATTATTTCATGGCAGGTTTTCAGGTCAAAATATGCATTGCAGACTTCATAACAGGTTTCACCTTGTTTTGTCACAAAGTCCAGATAATACAGTTTACTTTCATGTTGCATGTTGTGCCATCAGGGAAAATCCTTTTGTTATTGTTCTTCTCAAAGTTCAACTTTGCTCCCTTTAAAGTTGCAGCCTCCACAGACAAGATGTTTTGTAGATATTCTGGGATCAGTAATAATAATAATACTGAATTTTATCCATAAGTGCCTTTTTGAACAATCAAGGACACTGTACAAAGCTAAAAGACATATCAATAAAAAGTGACAAGAAAATAAAAACAACAAATAAAAACAGACAGTGCAAAATGGGATGAGAGACTACAGAGAGTCAGCCATCCTGAACAGGTACGTTTTGAGTCTAGATTTGAAGAGAGGTAGAGAGTCACTGTTCCGAATGTCTGGTGGTAGAGTATTCCAGAGCTGGGGAGCAGAGCGGCTGAAGGCTCTACTCCCCATGGTGCTGAGGCAGTAGGAGGGCACAGTGAGCTGAGTAGAGGAGGAGGATATGAGGGAGCGGGAGGGGATGACAATGTGAATGAGGTCCGAGATATAGGGAGGGGCGAGGTTATGGAGGGCCTTGAAAGTGTAAAGCAGGATTTTGTAAACTATTCTGGTCTTAACTGGGAGCCAGTAAAGCTGCTGAAGAACAGGGATGATGTGATGAGATGAGGGAGTCCTGGTGATGATGCGAGCAGCTGAGTTCTGGACCAGTTGAAGTTTATGGAGAGACTTGAGGGGAAGACCAAAAAGGAGAGAGTTACAGTAATCAATGCGTGAAGTCACCAGGCTGTGCAAGAGTATAGAGGTAGTGTGTGGAGTGAGGGAGGGTCGAAGGCGATTGATATTATGCAGATGGAAATATGCAGATCGTGTCAGATTATTAATGTGGTTTTGGAATGATCGAGTGCTGTCAAGGATGACAGCACTCCTAGTAGTAGTAGTAGAGCACCAGAGAGTGTGACAGTCACATTTCTTCCCTCGATGTCAACCAACTCGATCTGGACGTCGCCTTTTCTCAGCACGCTCCCGGTTTTCCGTGTGCCATCCTTCTGTGGTGTAAAAAGTCCACACTGAAAACGTCAACACCTCCAAGACTTAATCCTTATCTGTTGTTTTTTTGTTGGCGCAGCAGCAGTTAGCAGTCTGTGTGCTACAGTATATTTGTTTACAGTGAGTGGCGCACAGGGGGGTCATGTTGGGGACGGTGAGAGGGACAGAAACGAGACATAAAGGCATCGATTCGTTCTTGCTATCCATTATGAATTGCCAATTCCTACCTTGGTGCAAATGGCAGGGGTTGGTCAGAGTTTTCACTGAACTGCAGCTCTTGCAGAGGTCTAACTTTTTTCCTTCCTTTACCAACTCTGGCTTTAAAGTACTGCAAAAACCACAACGACTGCAAAGATCAGTTTGTAGACCTCCGTATTTCATAAATCACATAATCAATAGTCATCGTTCTGTGCATGTAAGACAGGACCATGACAGGCTCCGAAAAGTCAAAAATAGTCAGATATCTTGCAGAGGGATGCAGCACTCTTAAAATTGCCAAGCTTCTGAAGCGTGATCATCGAACAATCAAGCGTTTCATTCAAAATAGTCAACAGGGTCGCAAGAAACGTGTGGAACGACCAAGGCGCAAAATAACCCCATGAACTAAGAAAAGTCAAACGTGCAGTTGCCCAATGCCACTTGCCAGCGGTTTTGCCATATTTCAGAGCTGCAACATCGCTGGAGTGCCCAAAAGCACAAGGTGTGCAATACTCAGAGATATGGCCAAGGTAAGAAAGGCTGAAAAACCACCACCACTGAACAAGACACACAAGCTGAAACGTCAAGACTGGGCCAAGAAATATCTCAAGACTGATTTTTCTAAGCTTTTATGGACTGATGAAATGAGAGTGAGTCTTGATGGGCCAGACGGATGGGCCCGTGGCTGGATCGGTAAAGGCCAGAGAGCTCCAGTCCGACTCAGCAAGGTGGAAGTGGGGTACTGGTATGGGCTGGTATCATCAAACATGAGCTTGTGGGGCCTTTTCGGGTTGAGGATGGAGTCAAGCTCAACTCCCAGTCCTACTGCCAGTTTCTAGAAGACATTTTCTTCAAGCAGTGGTACAGGAAGATGTCTGCATTCTTCAGGAAAAACATGCTTTTCATGCACGACAATGCTCCATCACACGCATCCAAGTACTCCACAGCGTGGCTGGCAAGAAAGGGTCTAAAAGAAGAAAAACTAATGACAAGGCCTCCTTGTTCCCCTGATCTGAACCCCATAGAGAACCTGTGGTCCCTCATCAAATGTGAGATTTACAAGGAGGGAAATCAGTACACCTCTTTGAACAGTGTCTGGGAGGCTGTGGTTGCTGCTGCAAGCAATGTTGATCATGAACAGATCAAAACAGTGACAGGATCCATGGATGGCAGGGTTTTGAGTTACCTTGCAAAGAAAGGTGGCTATATTGGTCACTGTTTTTGTTTTTGAATGTCAGAAATGTATATTTGTGAATGTTGAGCTGTTATATTGTTTTCCCTGGTGAAAATTGATAGCTGAAATGGGTATATATTTGTTTTTGTTAAGTTGCCTAATAAACCTGATATAGGGTGTTGATGTCATTAGACCACACCCCTTCTCATTACAGAGATGCACATCACCTGATATGCTTAATTGGTAGCAGGGTTTCGGCCTATACAGCTTGGAGTAAGACAACATGCATACAAAGGGAGTTTGGTCAAAATACTCATTTGCCTAATAATTCTGCACTCCCTGTAACTGTGATTAACAACAAAGATATGTTCACATCTGAACTAATTTCAAGTTTTAGAAATTTGGGGCAAATTGAACAATGTTACTGTATGATGCTTGCAATTCCAATTTTTTATGCCTCCTCAAAAAGAGTGTTGAAAAAAATTATACAACTTTACATAAGAACAGTATCAGAATTAGGGATCCACCAATACAGATGTTTTGAGTAGAAACAATTTTTTTTTTCATCAGCCTTGGCCAATGGCTGATATGAGCTGTGTTACATCCATGTTTACTGTGACACTTCCTTTCCACTCTGTGGTACTTCCTGTTACCAGTTTCAAAGTGCAATCAGCTAATTGACATTCGACTGTTGGTGCAGGTCAATTTTGTTGGTTTGCTTTATTTATTTATTTTTAATTTTTGCAATTAATGACAGCTTTTTGTTCTTAGCTCTGGTGTTGTGTCCATTGCTATGTACAGTGTTTGAGCCAGCCATAAAATAATAATGGGGGCTCGTCTGCTGGTCCTGCAGGCTGTTTTTGGTCTTTGTTCACTAGCAAGGATCACGCCACAACAAAAGGAGTGATGATGACGATGATGATGATGAAGGGTTGATTGATTGAAAGAAAGAAAGAATGAGATATGATGATAAGCTGGAGGAAGACCTAGTGTGTGGGGGTGTAGTCCGGCTTAGGGACCCCCCCCCTCAGATGGAACCTGAAAGAAGAGAAGGAAGCAGACAAGGAACAAGAATGGAGGAGACGGTCAGATGATGGGAAAGAAGTAGGACAGCAGGAAGGAGAAGGGAGGCAGAGAAGAGGGGGGGCAAAGGCCAGGGAGGGGCAGCAGATGGAGAAAGGCCGAACAAAGCAGGCGGACGAGGCAAAAGGGAAGATAGAGGAGATGCAACAAGAGGAAAGGGAGGGGAAGGGAGTGTCGTCGAGAGAACGAGAAACTGAGTTGATGAGGTGAGCGAGTATTTAAGGCTGTGTACCATATATTGCTGATAGTACTTGAATATTAATTATTCTAGTTGCAGGCTAGTTAATTAGAAGACACAGTTGTTCATTCAGAGAGAGAGAGTTGACTAAGACAGTATAGGGCTTTCTTGAGTAAACTACTTTTAATGCAAAAGAAACCAGTGAAAACATTAAATGTGATTGGCCAACCAACAAGCGCGCATAAAGAAAAAAAAGAAAATATATACAATGGTCACACTATTTAGAATGGGATCAGACTATTAAGTTGTATCAATGATTTGATCCATACATTCTGAGTTTATGGTTTTTTGAACACAAAGGAATTCCAATGTTCATTTCTTCCCACCTAAAGTTCATTTGAACCCACACTGGGGAGTTGAATGAAGACCCAGAGGGTTAAAGTGCAGTGCAAGTCCGTGGACGGAGGGGCATGTAGACCAGTGGGCAATGAGGCATAAGAGGTGGGAAGGGGGAAAAGTTCATGGGCTGCAAGGAGCCCCCTACCGGCCTGGCAGGAGTAGCTCAATCTTCTCACTAATCAGTGCAATCTGTATGGCTCGTAGGCTCGAGGCCTGCTCCATCATTAGCTCGCCATCAAGTCACCTGGCCTGTTTAACACAATAGGACCAGTGTTTCAGTTAATCAATAAACATTTCAATATAAATATAAATCCAGTGTGCACACATTAAATAGCACTGGTTTGTGCTACAATTCAAAGTCAATAACTTCCCCAAACAGTAGAAAATTATACGACTAAATTTAACTACATTTAAGGTACTAATAAATATTCACCATACATATTAGATTAAATGCAACTACAGTGACAATAGCCAAATATAAAGTCAAATTCAGAAACAAATATAAAATAATTAGTGCCACAAGGTCATTCAAATAAGTCATCAATGAGAATACATAAATATTTGGCACAGATGGACTTCCTTATAAGTACTACGGTATCCAAAAACAAGCCGCAACCTTCATGCCACTAAGTAGCAGCGCCCATAAGAATGAATGGAGGTAGCGACTAAGCTAACTTTAGCAACAACCATAACAATGAATGGAGGTAGTGACTAAGCTAACTTTAGCAACAACACAAACTCTCACCAATTCCGCAGATTTAAACGCCACAACTCGTTCGGCCCAGCTTAGGTCGCGGTAGGCGGCTCCTGCGATTATAACATGCGCTCAGTGAATGTCAAGTAACTTTAATAAACAAAACATCAGAAACAACCGAGACTAACCTGCAGCTCTCTTCACATCGGCATCCCACAGCGTCTAACATGCGCCTTACCACAGTGTACTTAACTTCCTGATTCAGAGAGTCACATGACCGCGTAACGTCACCCAACCACAACTCGCGATTGGACGTGCGGGAATCTCGCGAGATGTGACTGAACCATCGCGAGATTTAACTGCGGAGCCAACATACACAGCCAGGTAGATGGATGAAAAGGAGGGAACTCAACTCAGGATTTACAACCTGGGTTACAGCTGCTTGGTGATTGGTGTGATTGGAGGCAGGTGTGGTTGAGGCGTGATCCTGCTCCTGAACCTCCTGGACCACGCCACAACAAAAGGAGTGATGATGACGATGATGATGATGAAGGATTGATTGATTGATTGATTGAAAGAAAGAATGAGATATGATGATAAGCCGGAGGAAGACCTAGTGTGTGGGGGTGTAGTCTTTTGGTAGTGAGTCCGGCTTCGGGAACCCCCAAAATGACTGGCCAGAGCCAAGAAGTGAATGAGCTCTACGTATATCTGAAAGGTTATTGCAAACGTTTGAACGATAGGCTTGCCAAGACCAGCGTCTGGGCGACTGAATATTTTTGGTCTGATACATCAAATCTGGAGGCGGTGGTGGCTGCGCCGATGCGGAATGAATGGATGGAATAGTGTTCTGATTCTAAGCCGGACAGACGGACTTGACAGAAATGGTTGCTGAACCAGAATCTTGTTGCCAATTTCCTTTTCTCAGTGAAGAGCGGATCCAGAGGTGAGGCAGTTGATTGCAGTCCAAGTTGGAAGTAGTCTGGAACTGGTTCTTAAGGGCTGAGGTGTGAATACAATTCAAACAGATAAATGGGGAAGAGATTCCGAGTTGATCTGTTTTTCTTTTAAGCGTGAAAAGGAGACAGTCAGATGAGTAGCAGATGTCTGAGAGGCAGGGGTGAAAAGGAGAGTTGAAAATGGACGTTGTAGGTGCAAAATTCAGAGGATCATAGGATGCCAAAATGACTGCTTCCAAGGTCTGATCAATGGTAGAACAGTTTTCTGGTCGTAACGTGTTAATGCAGAGGTGGAGAAAGTCCAACGTGAGAGGAAGGCGTATCGTTGTCGGAGCTGACTCATTTTCGAAGTCTGTTTAAGAGCCTGGTGACATGACAATGAGTGAAAGATGGACACGAAGAGCCAAGCAAGAGCCGACAGAAGAATATACCGGAAAGGTAAGTGTGGATAGTGGAACAGAGAATTCTTTGGAAAGAGAAAATACAGGCGATGTAACTGTAAAGTGTGGTAATGTCAAACTGAGAGAAGCGAGTTAATAGACAGAATGATATGTTTTGAAACTGTTCCAGCCGGTGAGGTAGGCTAAGAGTATGCATGGAGCTAGACTGTCAAGGATGGCTTCACTTGAGGCAACAGACAGTGATTTGTGATCTTACTGAAGATGGTTGGTGAATGGAGGGACTGGAGTCTGGTGTTGGTCTGATTCGGAGCTAATACTTAAGAGGCTCAGGATGTAGGCAGCTCTGAGAAGGAACTGGTGCTGTGCTGATTTCAAGAAGAGCATGCGAATGGGCTGTATGATCGTAAGGGAACGGGACTGGCCTTGTAGGTGACACTGACTGCAGTGGAATCGTCAGAATGAATTAGGGTTGACCTACAGGACCATTTATGACCCCAGAGAATGGCGGCTATAATGATGGGGTACTGCAGGTAAAGAGCACAAGACCGAAGCTGAATCGAGAAGTTTGAAGTTGGAGCCAATGTGCATGGCATAAGCGAGATGACCCATGAGGGCTGCCGTTGTGTGCATTCATCCACTTGCAGGTAGTTGGAGAAGAGACTTGAGATGCGCTTGACCTGTTTCAGAGGCAAGGAGGTCTGAAAGGAAAAGGAGTTGAGGGTGATCCCCAAAAAGAAAAGTAAGATGCCGGGCCACGAAGTCAGGCGACGGTCCCGGGAGCGGCATGCGAGACCCCGACAGCTGAGCAAAAGCGAAAGAAGGGTACAATAACAGCACCAAGTCAACATAGTGACCCGCCAAAACCAGGAGAATGGAGCCACCGGGATGCAGGGCAGAGACGGGCGGCTGGATGGGTGGCATGGCGGTAGCCAGGCTGTGAGACCCAGGGCAGCCAGAAGCCATTTGCACAAAAAAAGGGGCAGAAGCAGGGAGAGGGGCAGAGAGGGAACAAGGAAGAAATAAGCCAGAACGACAGAAGGAGAGGGCAGAAAAGCCAAAAAAGGCAGAAAGGGCTGGGGCCCCCGAGGAGCGCAGGAGAGGCACGGCTGTGGCCGCACCAGAATGCAAGAAGGAAAGGAAGAGGCTGCGGCGGAGCCGGCAGCCAAGAAAACACGAGGAATCGGAAGCTGAGAAGAAGCGAGAGCGGCCGTCGGTGGTGCCGGGACGGCCAGAGATGGAAGGAAGGAAAGGAAGGAAGAAATGAGCAGCGAAGGCTCCGCGAAAGACTGAGCAGAGGCGGAAGCGACACGTTGGCGTGCGCCAGACGGGCCAGGCGGAGGCCAATTGTGGGAGGGTGCCCTGGGAGATGGCAGGGGAGAACGGTGGAGCCGGGGAGAAAGGCAGGGCTGGTACCCGTGGCAGCCCAGTCAGTGAGATCCAGAGTCCAGGAGACCGTGGTGGGAGACCGTGCCAAGGGTCGTGCATGGCAGACCGTGAGAGACTTTGGCGTGGAGGCGTGCCCTGGTTGGAGCAGGCAAAGGCCCAATAGGCCAGCAAGAGCCACCGCAGAACCGGTGGAGGGCCAGAGGAGACCAGCCGACAGAGGCACCGCTGAGGCGGCGAGCGTGGCCAAAAAGCCGTCAGAGAGGGCCGGGGAGAGCGATTGAGCGAGCAGCCACCAGTCCTGGACTAAAGATGGCGGAGAGATGGCATGGGACCCAGATAGAATCGGGAAGGTGGTGATTTGAGGGCTGCGCCGGCCGTGTCCGTGGCAGAGGGCAGCATGTGGCCCAGTGTGAGAGAACATGGCCAGAAGCTGAGCAGTGGTTGGAGCGGGCAGAGGCCGTGTCCGTGGTAGAGGACAGCACGAGGCCCAGTGTGAGAGAACGTGGCGAGAGGCTGAGCAGCGATTGGAGCGGGTGGAAGCCGTGTCCGTGGTAGAGGGCAGCACGAGGCCCAGTGTGAGAGAACGTGGCGAGAGGCTGAGCAGCGATTGGAGCGGGTGGAGGCCGTGTCCGTGGTAGAGGGCAGCACGTGGCCCAGTGTGAGAGAACGTGGCGAGAGGCTGAGCAGCGATTGGAGCGGGTGGAGGCCGTGTCCGTGGTAGAGGGCAGCACGAGGCCCAGTGTGAGAGAACGTGGCGAGAGGCTGAGCAGCGATTGGAGCGGGTGGAGGCCGTGTCCGTGGTAGAGGGCAGCACGAGGCCCAGTGTGAGAGAACCTGGCGAGAGGCTGAGCTGTGGTTGGAGCGGGCGGAGGCCGTGTCCGTGGTAGAGGGCAGCACGAGGCCCAGTGTGAGAGAACGCGGCGAGAAGCTGAGCAGCGGTTGGAGCGGGCCGAGGCCCTGATGGACTGATGAGAGCCACAGCTGAAGTGGCTATGGGCCGGATGAGACTGGTCCGATGGAGAGACATCACCCGAGTGACATGCGAGGCTGGCAGAGGACAGAAGATAAAGGAGTGCAGCTTAAGTGGTGACGTGTGAGCTACGTGCAACAAAGACCAAGAGGGAGGAGGTGATTCGCACTTTGAGTCTAGCCCAGCTACGTACTACGGGCCACAATGACTGTGATTGACCTGCGCAGCTGAAAGCCAGCAGCATGACTGGCCAAAAGCGGTGGTGAGTGATAAATACTGTGTGTCAAGCCCCACTACATACAGCGACCAATCACGATAATTTGCACGTGCTGTGACTGAAGCCGGGCTAGAAGCGATGCAAGTTACACGACGAGTTAAGAGCCATGCAATCAGGAGCTCAGAGGGAGAGGGAGAGCGATCGACCGGAATGTGCCGTTAGCAGAGCAATGCTACCGTAAGCCGATGAGAGACAAGGACGAAGCAGCGGCGACACTGGGAACACTGAGGTGGGAACACTGGGAAGAGAGGAGAATCAGTGGCAAGACATGCAGCAGAAGAAACAGGAGGCTAAAAGTGAGGGAATGACTACCGGCAGACAGGGAGCAATGGCAGTGAAGCCCGAATGTCCGGTAAAACAGTGTGGGGCCGAGAGCGAAAAGAAGGAGCCGGCAGGTGCACTGGCAACAGGACGGTTTCCAGAAGCCACCAGTGCGGAAGGGGGGCAAAGAGGAACAGAAGAATTGATAATCCACCAGGGACAGAAAGAAGAGGCAGAAAGGCCAGGAGGGCGTGATGTGGGCAGAGGCCCCCGAAGAGGACAGGTGAGGACCGGCTGTGGCGGCGCTGATACGTGTGGACGAGAGTAAGGAGCCGCGGTGTAACCAGTACCAGAAGAAAGGAAACAAGGCAGAGAAGAAGCGGAAGCGGTCGGACAGCGCCGGGACGGCAAGAGACGAACGGGAGGAAAAGAGGAGGAAACGAGCCGAGAGAGCTCCAGGACGGGCGGAGCAGGTGCGGGAGAGACAACCCAGAGCGTTGCAGGCGGCAGAGGCGGGGCTGCGACGTTGCGAGAAACCGGCGAGGAGGAAGCCGCCCGGAGGAGGAGGAAGTGCCGAAGACCTGGCACCGCCGGCGGGAACTGTTTGGGCAAGAGAAGGCGGCCGCGGGCCAGGAAGCTGGTCCGACTGCGGTGCGCCACTCGAACGGCGTGGAGGCTGCAGGACAGCGGGTCCGAGGAGCGAGAAGAGCGGCGACCGTGCGAGGAGGAGAGACGATCCGTGAACCGAAAGGTGACTACACGAAATGCATGGAGTACAGGCGGGGCGACGGGCTGCGGTTGGAGCGCTGGGAAACTAGTCGTCCGAGGAGAGCAGCCGCCCACAATGGTTGCAATGGACTATCAGCAATGAGGGAACGAGGGCCACCGGCGGGCGAGGAAGATGACTTAGAAGCAGCGAACGCAGCAATGGCCGGAACGTCGGTAGGTCGTCGAGAGAACGAGAAACTGAGTTGATGAGGTGAGCGAGTATTTAAGGCTTCTTGGTGATTAGTGAGATTGGAGGCAGGTGTGGTTGAGGCGTGGTCCTGCTCCTGAACCTATGTTAATGAATTAACCTCATTTGATTTTGTTGGGGTTGCTCCTGTGCTGCCACATGTGGTAGGTTGTTCTTTTTTGGGGGCTCACCCGGTTGGTTGGCTGGCGGGCGCTGGAGAGACCAGTGCCACTTTGTTGTTTTTTTGGCAACCCTGGGGCGGCCCCTGGCATGGCGGGGAATACCATGGAAGATATGCAGGCTTGGTAAGTGTTTGGTTTTGTTTAATTCCCCCCTCTCTTTTTGATTAGCCAGGATACTGGGTGAGTCTGGTTTAGGGCTGTTGTTTCCCCTTGTGGGTTTGGTATGTGGTAGCCTGTAGTGGTTGCTGCTTTGTTTGGTTGTTGGGTGGCTTTTGGGCCTTTGGTAGTTTTTGGTTGTTTTTTGTTGCCTGGATGGTTGTAGGGTGGTTCTGTGGCATTATGGCGTTTGACTTGGCTGAGTTTGTGGCTGGGCCTTTTGTGTTGTATGAAGAAGGATCTTCATTTTGATGTTGAGCAATATGGGCTATGTGTTTCGTGGGTTGTGTAAGGATGATTTGCTGAGTTGTCTCCTGAGCAAGATGCCTCTGATGGGGAGGCAGCTGGCTCTGCTGCTTCAGTGCGGGAGACTGTGGCCCCTGTGGATGTTTCTCCTGGCTGGTCTGTTGGCTTGCAGGAGTTGGAGTTGAAGCTTCGCTTTAGGACCCTGGAGTTGGAGGTTGAGGCTAAGGAGCTGGAGCAGCTGAAAATAATAATGGCAGTGAATATTTAAATAATAATTAAATAATAATTTAAAAAATCACAATATAACATAAACAAAAACCTGTTAAATAAAAAGAAAACTAACCTTTAAATGAAGCCTAGCGTTAACTGAACAAGACTCAATGTTAGTTAAAATTTCATCCCATGATTCATCCTCAGTCTTAATAGCAAGCTCACCTTCCCAGGCTTGTTTTATTTATTTATTTTTCCCTCTTTACTTGTCCTGTCCAGCATTGTAGCAAGCAGAATGGTGATCTGGTTGCTTTATTGTGTTGAACAGGTTTGCTTTGCCAAGGGCACCTTTATGAACACGAGGCTCCCCTTGATATCCTGTTCATTCGTTTTATTTCTTTAATTGAACATTTATTTATAACAGCATTCCATACAATACTGCTGGGTTTGACAAGGGAAAAATGGAAGTCAACAGAAGCAATGATAGAAAGTGGAACAGAGGAAGAGAGAGAGAGAGAGAGAAAGAGGAGAAAAAACATGGGTCCACATCCCATTCACTGGTGCATCTGTACAGAAACCCCTAAACAACACTCCAAGGTCTCTGCTGGAAAACAAAACCAGCAATACCCTCAGGGGGACCTGCAGGTGGCTTAAATGTCATCAGCTCATACAAACACATGCAGAACTACACAGAGAAGAGGTAAAACCTAGTCAGAGCAACGGGAAGCAGCATCAAAGCGTCACAGTGTCAACATGCATAACAAAGGCTTTCCTCCAACTACTTACCCACATCTCCTCCCTCTTCCAGCCCATATTCCTCACTCCTGAGTTGGTGGGTTGGTGGCCCTGCAGTTCCCCAAGACCCCCACACACACGCATCCAGCTCCCCCTACCAACCCCCCCTCCACACACACACCCTGGCAACCCTCCCCCCCACACACACATCCCTCCCCCTCTGCGTGGCCCCCCTGCCACCCCCCAACACCCACCCTCCTCAAGACTAACCCCTGCACACCTGCATACACCACACCCACTGACACACACCTTGTCCCCCCCATACCCCAAAAACCTCCCCTTTCACACTCATATTCATTTGCTCCCACACACCCACCTCATTCCAACCCCCACCTCCCTTGCCTCATGGTTGATAATCCGGAACGGAGAGGGAGCTGCGAGCTCCAGGCCCCTGGCACACTCCTCCACACCCACCCACCCCCCATCTCTCAGAAGAACAGGTATTGCAGAAGAACAGGTATCAGCCCACAGGCCCACCATCCCCAGGCCCCGCAGACCCCCCAAGAGGCACGCAGAGACGCCAACCACCGTTTTTATCTCTATCCTCCCCCACACCATACCCTAAACAACCACACAGCTTAATCCCCGTCAACACCCCCCCCCCATCTACACCCTCCTCCCACACTGCCACCTAATTCCCGCACATCCACCCCACGAGTCCCCATGCCCCCCCTCTCCACACCCAGGACCACACCCCCACCACAGCCATGACACACACAATCCTCCAACCCCGCCAGCACTCACCACCCTCACCTGTCCACTCACCCCCATACAGTCCCACAAGCAACCATACACACATCCCTCTGCACTCATGCCCATATGCATCCATGACCACCCTCCAGACATACACCCATCCACATACACCACGGTTGGGAACTGCAGAGCCACTAACCCTCCCCCACGCCACAAGCCAACCCCACCCAGCCCCCGAACCAGGCGAGACCAACCCGCACAAGTTCATTCATGCCAGGCAAGACAGGCACCCGGCGAGGAACTGCCCCGCGGATTGCCCCGTAATCCCCATCCCCACACATATACCCCTACTGACACACACGCACACTTAGCAGGGGCACCCTGGTCCCCAGTGCAGTGACCAGACACCAGGGTGTGAAGACCAGCCCGGACCCCCCCAGTGCTGACCCGGGCTTCCTGGCTCTGGAGGCAGGGGCCACCCCCAAGCACCAGGGCCCAGGATCCCCTGCCCCACCCAATCCGCCCACCACTGCAGAGCAGCTCCAACCGCTGACATCCATCCCCACCAACCGGGCTGGACACAGTCCTACTCCCGCAGCAAGGCAGCCCAGATCCCGTCCCCAAGCAACCGCCAGGGACCCATAGCCATCAAGCACTTGCCAACAGCTAACCCCCACATCGCCGATGCCACTCTCCTCCATCAACGTTAAGTGATGGAGCTAATCACAGGGGACCAGAGGGAGTGGAATTCATCTAACTGGTTCTCAGAGGAGGCAGACATTGCTTCAATACTGATATGGTCTACTAAGAAAGTCCTGAACTGGCTGATGCTCAGATTATTTTTGGATTTCCAGTTTACCAGGATAGTTTTCTTTGCAATACATAATATAGTAAGTATCATATGTGCATAGTTGGTTACCATGTTGATCTCATCCAAGTCCCCCAGTAAGCACAGTGTGGGGCCTACAGGAAAGTTACACCTGAGCCACATTGACAGGTCATTATATACCTGAAGCCAGAACGTCTGGACAGGTGGACAAGATCACAAGGCGTGAAGATAATTGTCTGTTGTGTTCTCATTGCAATGTAAGCAAATGTTTGAAGGTGACAGACCCAACTTGAACATCCTCTGTGCTGTGTAATGGACTCTGTGTAAAGTCCATTACACGGAGTAATGGACTTTACCCCATTACTCTGGAGTAATGGAGTAAAGTCCATATTGTATCCATATTGTATGCAACAATATGTATAAGTTGCATACAACTTATACATATTGTATAAGTTGTATGCAACTTATACAATATGTATAAGTTGCATATTTGAGTTTTTAGTCATTAGAAACATGTTTAAACATATCTGTGCCCATGAGTTTTGGTTAAGGGTTCTGGACAAGTCAGCCTCCCACTTTGTAGTCAGAAGGGAAATTGAATCATCCAGCTTTAATAATAACCTATATATTTTCGACAGTAGTTTGGGGAAAGAGATATTCAGAAATTCTACTACCCTGACTGGAGTCTGCAGGTTCAGTTGGTTAGAGGTATGTTTTTTCCTTAAAGTTGTACTTCCATGGTCATTTCATTAATATTTCTGTGTTCTCCATTATTATTGAATGCATTCTGCATCATTTCTGTTTAAAAAAACCTTCTGGTATCTTTGTATCCAGCTGTATTTGTATACTAGAAGAGAGGCTTGTGGTCCAACGGCAGGCTTTTCCGGGTCCTTCTCATGAATTTCCGTCTGATTGGCTGGCTCCCATGAGTGTATGAAGGAAGCTCCGCCCTCCGCTCTTATTTCGTTACAGACAGGAAATAGAGCCGACAAACAAGTTTGTTCCGCCATGCTAACAAAGAGTTAGCTAATTAGCTTCTCAACTCCGAAGCTACAGTCGTGCTGTGTTCACTTCTAGTGTGTAGTGGAGGGTTACCTGCCTTCCAATGGACAGATAGAAACCCCACGTGGGATACGCTATTTGCAATGTGACGTAGAAGTGCAAGGCTATTCCCGATTCGCTCTTTTCTTCGTATTGTTTCTCTGATGAGAAAGCACAGCCGACTGGGGGGAACGCAACGCTAGCAAGTCAGCATGTGTAAGTAAACAAGGGGAAACCCTCCGATTTCAAAAGGAGCAAGTTAAACGGGTTTTCAGTGGAAGGAGGCCTTTAATATAGATTTAAGTTGATGGTATTCTAAGAATTTAGTATTACTGATCCCATATTGTTAAGTGAGTGTATTAAATGACAGGAAATTTCTGTTTTCAGTGATATGTTCTAATTGTTTAATCCTTTATCTCTCCGATGTACAAAATTAATCATTTTCTTGTTTTGCAGAATATCCAGGTTATTCCTGATGGGTGTGAGTTTACATGGAATAATAGAAGACTTGGTTAATTTTAGAAATTACCACCATGCTTTCAGAGTAGAGCAGATGTTGATACTTTTACAGCATTTAACCCCCCCCCCCCCCCCCCCCCCCCCCCCCCCCCTTTTTTTTTTTTCTTTTCCTTGTTTTGAGATCTGATGTCTAGCCACAGAACAAACATTTGCTTACATTGCAATGACTTGTATATGACCACTCTTACTATATCTTCTACTATATCAGGCACGTAATTGATAACATAGATGACATGTAACATAAATGCTAGGTGAATTCAAACATTTGTTTTTGTCACAGTGACAAAAATACAATAATTATGACAGAATTACTCCTCAAATATTGCCTCCTTTCCAGTGAACCATGAAATAACTGACGCACGTCTGCCATACACTGACCCATTAAAGAGTCTGATGATGATGATGATAGCGCCTGCACCCGAGTAGTTTAAAATTTGTTTGGTGGTCAATGTTAACATCTTGTCTCCACACAAGAACATTAAAAACAGATAAAATGGGTGATAAGCTAATGAGCTTTACCACGGCAGACATGCAATTTTTTTTTAAGCCAGTCTGAGATACCATCATTGAGTGAAGAAAGTCTGCATCTGAATTTACACTAAACAGTATCAAACAATACTTTTTGCGAGGGTCGAACGAGCTGGGCCAATGCTCTGAAATGAAACATTTGCACAGAAAAAGGTGAAGGGCTGGAGATGTCATTAAACATTTGTAGGAAAGTCCAACACAGTTAGCTTACCTGCTAAGATCAAATTATCGGCAGCTTCAGCTTCTGTTCAGAAAACGTCCAAACGGTCCAAACAAAACACTGAAACTGCAGACCAGGCAAAAATCTGTTATGGTCGAAACAATTCAGTTCACATCCAACTATGGCCACATTTGGTCAAGTTTTCTTGGGGCTTTCAAAACAGAAAACATGTAGAACCACCTTCTGCTCAGGTTCAGCAGAAGGTCCATTTGGACTAGTTTAAATTTGTTCAGACCATGTGCACATGCGCACATCAGTCATGTATGGTGTTTCCCACTGGCTCCCAAGTTAATTAAAAAAATCTACTTAAAAGGTGATTTTCTTTGTTGGGCTGTTAAGAAAATCTTAAAACAATCATGTGAAAAATTAGTTGGGCAGACAAGGTTTTGGTCGTTGTAAAAGGAAAGCTTATTTTCTGAGTCAGTTTTAGTAGAAAACTTTAATGAAATCAACAATTACAAGTTATCGTTTTTACGGTCCCTTGCTAGAAGAAGTGCTGGCACCACGTGTTGGTCCTGTTCCTCTTCCACTTCCCCTTCCTCTTCCTCTCCCTCTTATCCTGGCCCGCCCCTTGCCTCTTGCCGTCAAACGCGGTTGTGGTTCAGTTTCAGGCTCTGGTTCAGATTCTGAAGAAAGTCTAAAATATAAAACAAACAAAAAATATTATTGAACTATACTGTGTAAGGAGTAAAATCACGATTGTAACACTCCAGATTGAGTTTGCCAAAAGTTTCCTAACCCTTTCCCCCACAGATGAGAAAATTTACACATTGCAAGGCACAACAGTTTTTTCTTTGTGTTACTTTCAGCAGTCAAGTCTGAAATATTTTGCAACAGGCTGGCAGTACATTATCAAATACATATAAAATATTTGCAAAATATAAATTCACTTACTCTTGTTCATTATCAAATTCAGCCACTAGCCCCCCTTATTTCCTCCCCAGTGACCCAGTCTAGGTCCTCAGGATCCTCAATTTGTATGTAAATGAACAAATAAATAAATAATAAAAAAAATAATATTCACACCTACACAGGCTTACCATATTCATTATTATCATTTAATATTTTTGCAAAGATTATGTCCAAAAATAATAAAACAACATTCACCTATCAAGAACGGGATCCATCCCTTGAGCAAACATCTCCTCTTTAATTGAATCAACGTCGGACATGAAGCTCTCCGCCTCCGACTGCTCCGACTCAGACACACACTTTTCTCCACCTGTGCTCTCACTTTGTCCACTTGGGCATGCCTCGTCAACATCCTCAGCTAGGTGCTTTCTCTTTTCTGTTCGTTTTGACATGTTTTCACGCGAAAACAACACTCCAAAAAGAACAGGGCTCAGAACGCAGCTGTTACGCACAGAAGACACATGGAACGGCGTCAAGGTGCACGGCTTTTACCACCTTCAAAAAAGTATAAACAGAGGCACCCCACGTATCCTCGTGTTTGTCTTCCCATTGGCTAAAAGTTTTTTAGCGTAACTGACCAGAAGACACGCAAGTGGTGGATTGAACAATGGAACAATGGGGCTTGTGCATAAAGGCCAACAGTCATTGGCTACTCAGAGGATCAGTCACCCCCCAAAGCACTCTCACTGGCCAAAAGTAATGTCAATCAAAGCCTAACCCTTCCGTTTACCTTTGTTTAGCTCCTCGTAGCAACTTTAGCGCTCCGTGAAGCCGACTCAGCGGGATTTTACAAGAAGAAATGTATAAAAATGAAGGAACTTATGTCAAGCTTGGAAGGCATTACTGCAGATTTTTTGCATCTGAGGACATAATACGTTTTGTGGACCTAATTATTTTAGTGAGTTATTTTTACTGGACCAGTGTTGTGAAAAATTACGCCATTCTGGAGGGGAAAGACTGATGTTTGAGCGACTCAGAGCCGTCAAAGGTAATAAAAGTCCATTTTTCATATTTAGCTATTTCTGTACAAACATCTTTCATGTCAGCACTGTGGATGCTGCGTGTCAATAATGTTTGTGTAGTCGAACCGACAAGATTCTGCTGAGCAGTTAGAGGTGCAACATGCCGCGTTTCTTTAATGAGGTGTGTACATGACGGAGAAGTTTTTTTTTAAAGGGTGACGGCCCTGTTCCTTAATCCTTAATTCATCGTGCCTTTCTATGTCTCTTTTTTGCCAATGACATGTTTAAACTTGGATTTTAGCACCTGGACAGGACCACAGGATCACCTGGCAGTGCGAGCCTCTGAAGCTGTTGGCATTGTGCCAAAGCGTAATAGAGACCATGTCTGAGCTGCAGACACTTTCATTTGTTCAGCAACTCCTGATCCATATCCTCATAAACTGGACACTTATGAGGCTTTGCACAGATATCTGTCTTATTGTGTCATAAAAATATTTGTTGAATCTGTCTCATCTGCAGCCCTCCTGTGTGGGAATGAGCGTCACTCAGTTGTGTCCTCTTAACTACTCTCCAGTTTGTGGCAGCAATGGTGTCACTTACCCAAATGAATGCTCTCTGTGTGTCCACAGGCTGTGAGTACATGATGCATCATTAAGCACAAATAATGTCAATGTTCATTTTCTGTAAGCAGGGAAAATGCAGAGTGAGCAGAAGTTATCTCTAATATAGACATGGCCTCCCTGTCATATTGCATGTAAAAGTACATAAACACAGAATTTTTCAATAACAACAAAGTAGCTGCTCAAGATGATCAAAGCATGTATTCTAAACCATCAGCAACATGCTCTGTTATGCCCCGTTTCCACCAGCGGGTCTGGGTCGGGTTGTGCCAGATTGGTCCACGTTTTTTTGCGTCTCCACTGGGGATGGGTACTGAATTCTGTACTTTTATTGGTACCTACCGAACTCCGTCGGTACTACCAGGTACCGATTCACGTAAAATCAAACGGTACCATGTTTCGGTACCTAAATGCATCCTTTTTAATGTGAGGTAGTGGAAGAGTTTGTGATTTCTGTGCCGCACGTGAACGTTGCATCACACTCATGACATCAGCAGCAATCTGGTCCCTCAGTCAGAACCAGATTGAAGCTTTCCTGGCTTCACTCCTCTAAAACATAAAGTTTGCCGCAATATTTGTGATATAAGCAGTGGGAAAACGTCTGATCTGAGGAAGCAGATGATTAAACACAATGGCCGTCATTTATCAAACGATCGTACGACGAAAATCTACCATTTCCACGCAAGACTCGGCATTTATCAATTTGAACGTGAGCGTAGAATACGATCAAATCTCACGACAGCTCTGAGTTCATGTATGTAAGTTTGAGTCAGTGAGGGTTTGCAGCACAGCGCAGCAGGACATGACAATATTTATTAACCAAACCGCAAACTCATTTAAACATAAGTATTCACATATCAGCACTAAGAATGAATCCATTTGCAAAGAAAAAGAAAATGGAAAAAAGGGAATGTAGAATGTATTCCCAAAATTACAAAAATAGCTGTACCTGAATTTAATTCCTCCAATTATCTTATTAAAATAATTAACATATAGTTCTAGGAGAAAAGTGCTTTGCACTCTTCGTGCATCTCCTCACCCGCTGGTAAACCTGCCACATAGGAGGAAGTAGGCATCAGTGCGCACACACGCGCAGGTGCCCAGGTGGAGCGCTGCTTCGGGCTGCAGGAAGGCAGGTGGGTGTCGGACGGTCCGACTTGGATCCGGCGGGATAAAACGCTGCTTTAGACTCTGAGAAAATCTACAAAACAATCCTGTCCTGTGCCGGTGAAATCTTTTTGTGGTAAGTTTCATATTGGACCACTTTTTCTTGACCCATTGGCTAAAGAATTGTGACTTTGCCATCGGATGTGGGCTGTTATTAAATTTCACAACTAATAAAACGAATAAACCATATCAGCCAGGCCTAGATTGAGACTTTTATTAATATCTCAGCCGGAGTCGTTCACACCAGTGAGGCTGACTGATCCTCTTCCGTGCAACGTCTCTGACTTCACTTGTTAAGCTGCCAAACACCTCTTTAATCTTTCCCACCTCACAAATGAGGAATTCTGTCTTGATCCCCCCAAAAGTTTCTTTTTTGTTAGAATCTCTCATCTCCATGGTCCAACCTCGCTGGGTGAAGCCTCATAATCATGCATGTTTAAGGGCGTAACCGTGGGCGTGACATTTAAATGACGATGGATTTCAGCTGTGGGATTTATCAAGACTCTTGTTCGTACGACGAGATTGGACCGATACGAACGTTTTAATAAATCACACGTGGGTCCAATCGTACGACCATTTTTACGATCAAATGTGTGACCATTTCTACGATTGTTTGATAAATGAGGGCCAATATTCTTCTCAAACTTCCGTTCCCAACGTGTCGTCTGCAGTCCGCAGAGAGAAGAGGGAGAAGTCAGACAGCTCCTCAGCGGTAGTGATGGGAAGACCGATTCTTTTGGCTGACTCGGATCTTCTACTCTCGAACAGTAAAAAGAACGAATCTTGAACGAGTCATTTCGTTCATTTTTACAGCAGGTGGTGCTGTAGCCCTGAGTGAGCTCCAAGTCATTGCTCGTATCTCACAACATGACCGAATCACTCAGTTTACTCTGTTGCTCGGCGACGGCGTCACTCGCAGCACACAAACTAAATAACTGGTGCAGTGGTAGCTCACAATATGTGTAGCAGCCGGACTCAAGCCAAGGATGAACCACTCACCTCCTTCCTCCTGGCTCAGCTGCACATAGGACCACACAGTGACAGAGTCAGCTCACGAATCACCTCCTCCCTCCCGGGCTCCGGCTCACAGGTAGTCGCGCGGGCGCGAGTCAGTTGCAATACGCCCCCCCCCCCCCCCCCTCTCCTTCTCGGCCCTCCGCGCGCTCGAGCTGTCTAAAATACCACAAGCAAATCAAAACGCGTGAAAACCCAGAAAAGCAAATACACGCCTCAGTAAAGTCATTTGTGTTCTGTTTCCTCCCTGATATTATTGTTTACAACAGCGCGACAGTGACCAGGCAGCTGTCACATGACAAATGAACAAGGACTCAGGAGTCCGATCCGCCACCGCCAGTGTACTGCTGCCACAGTCTGAGCTGTGAACGAAGACCAATGAACGGTAACCGAGAAGGACGTACTGGTCTGAGCCATGAACGGAGACCAATGAACGGTAACCGAGAAGGACGTACTGGTCTGAGCTGTGAACGGAGACCAATGAACGGTAACCGAGAAGGACGTACTGGTCTGAGCTGTGAACGGAGACCAATGAACGGTAACCGAGAAGGACGTACTGGTCTGAGCCGTGAACGGAGACCAATGAACGGTAACCGAGAAGGACGTACTGGTCTGAGCCGTGAACGAAGACCAATGAACGGTAACGAGAAGGACGTACTGGTCTGAGCTGTGAACGGAGACCAATGAACGGTAACCGAGAAGGACGTACTGGTCTGAGCCGTGAACGGAGACCAATGAACGGTAACCGAGAAGGACGTACTGGTCTGAGCCGTGAACGGAGACCAATGAACGGTAACCGAGAAGGACGTACTGGTCTGAGCCGTGAACGGAGACCAATGAACGGTAACCGAGAAGGACGTACCGGTCTGAGCCGTGAACGGAGACCAATGAACGGTAACCGAGAAGGACGTACTGGTCTGAGCCGTGATAGGAGAACGAGAAAGACCCGTTCAGCCCGAGCTGCTCGCTGTCACATGACAGCTGGGAGAAGGGAAGAGTGAATTTAAAACAAATGTAGACAATTAGCAATAACAATTAAAACAAAAGTAAGAAAAGCTTAATGAGATGTTTATGTGGTACATTTTTTATGTCAAAAATGTATTATTATTATTATCATTATTATCATTACTATTACTATTATTATTGATTATTTTATTTTAAAATGGCAGAATAAAACACAATCAATGTGTTGATATAATTTAAAACATTTATTAACAAACACACTTTACGTCATCAGATACACAGTCACACTATGCACATCTGCAAGCCCACTAATCATTTGTGATTTCATGATTAATGTAGGCCTATATGTCAGATGTGGTCAACGGACAAATGAATGAACATAAGATATCAGACATCATTCCTTGTTGGTCTCCTCTCCACAGCCCCGTAACCGTAGCGCAGCTCTCACGTGACAAATGAACGAAAGAAAGATCTGTACTGATCCGTATGAAAGATTATGAACGAACTAAAGTGCTTGCTCCTCCTCACCACACAGCCTGACTGTCACAAAAGAATGATACCTGTGGACCGACACAGTTGGTTAAGTCATGAACTAATCATTTCTGTTTCCTGTCGTCCTGCTGGCTGGCTGAGCTTACAGCTGCTGCCGTGTGGTGAGAGAGCGCAGTGCATGAAAACGAACGAACCGCTCTCTGAGAGGACTCATTACTCCCGAGTCATATAAAAGATTAGTTCATATTGAACGAATCGTTCGTGAACGACACATCACTACTCAGCGGCTGAACAGATGTAATTGGAGGTTCATTATTTTTATTCCGTCTGGAACAAACTCCCAGAAAGTATCAGATCAGCTGAAACATTTAGTTTATTTAAAACCAGGTTAAAGACCCACCTGTTCTCAGCTGCATTTACATAGATTTTATTCTAAAGTTAAAGTCTGCACAGCTCTATATTCTCTCTTTTTAATCTAAAATATTTTTAATGCTTATCATTTTAAAATCATACTTCTACTTTTTTGTTGTTAATTATTTTCCTTTTTGCACCACACTGTAATGCTTGGTTTATCTAAAGCACTTTGAATTGTCCTGTAGGCTACACGAAATGTGCTGTATAAAAAAACTTGCCTTGCCATTAAGTTTCCCTCTTTTTTTTGCTTATAATGTTTTATGTAAAGCACTTTGAATTGTTCTGTACATGAAATGTGCTATACAAATAAACTTGCCTTGCCTTTTACCAGACGCTCTGACATCATATAGAATAAAAACAGCTGGATTTTCCTTTATATATTTTAGTTAAAAATACTATGTTGATAATGAGAAATAAATCTGTTATTGCCATATAAACACACATAAAAGTACAGAAAACTGGTACCGTTTGCTACCGGTACCGATTTGCAGGTACTGAAAGTTGGTACCATATCGATTCAAATGTGAAAGGTACCCATCCCTAACAGAGAAAAACTGGGATGGGTACCTTTCCAGTTAAATATCGGATATAACCTTACTCCAGGCTTTCGGCCTATACAGCTTGGAGTAAGGTTATATCCGACCTGACCCAGCCTACTTTTTTGGTAGGCTACCCTGGAATACTGATCTAACAGAGCAATTGTTGATAAGTTGAAAAATCCGTCACTTGTGGTGGGTGGGTGACTCCTTTGTTTCTGTCAAGTGTGGTGCAGTGCTATGGTTAAAATGTGTTGCACAGTGATGATGTCACATGGTCACGTAGCAGTGCTATCCGGTTAATACTCCACCTCCAGGATAAGGGTGCAGTTTGCTGTGGGGACGCAATGTGAAATCAACATATCCATACCAAAACCCACCCGATCCGGCCTGACCTGACCCGACCCGCGGGTGGAAATGGGCCTTTAGCGTCATATCTGAACTGCAGAGGATGAATGGTGTTGAAATTTACTGAATTTTCTGGTACCCACATCAGAAAACTTGGATTTGCTTTGATGGTTTAAAGTTATTTGCAACAGCTGATACATTCACATTTTCTTCTTAACATCATCCCCCAGAAATCTGTTGATGAAAGCTCATTTCTTTCCATGTAAGCTTGAGGAATGATGCTCAATGCCCGTTTTCCAGAAATGAAATGGATTATCTTCACATTTGTTCTAAGGTCTCAGTGTTCTGTCAGTGTTAATTGTTGGTATTTTCTCCTCAGGGAGAAAAATGTGGATATCTTGATTGCCAAAGATGGTCCCTGCTGAAGAGGACATCATCATAAAATGGATGTAACACATCGTGCTAATCCTTCAGAACTAATGATGTTAGGACATCTGAGTAATTTTTGAATGTAGCTGTTAACCCGTAGCATTCATACATATGCACACGTGACTGCAGCCATATGTGCTCATAATTCAGAAATGATTTTTAAATGTTTTATATTTTCATATTTCTGTGAAAAAATGTTTGTTCCATATATGTCTTTCCCCAATAAACATTTTCTTTTTCTCTGAGTTTGTTCTAAGATATTTACTTAAAGCATCAATGCTGACATTGCCCCCCCTTTCCTCTGGCTCTTTTCTTTCTTCCCTTTTCTTCTTCTTTTTTCTCCCCCCCCTCGCTTTGCCTTTTTGAGTTGTGGCCAGCAGTCCAGTAGTTGGGGCGGGGTGTGTGTGGGTGTGTGTGTGTGTGAGTTGAATATCTCGTGTATTGACTGAACAGTTAAATAGGGAGCAAATGGTAATGAACAAAATGACAAATGCTCTCTGCAATTCTCTGTCCCCATACAAGGGTAATTATTAGGCAAATAAGTATTTTGACCACATAATCCTCTTTAATAATAAACAAATACCCATTTCAATTATTTATTTTCACAAGGGAAACCAATATAACAGCTCAACATTCACAAATGTACATTTCTGATATTCAAAAACAAAACAAAAACAAATCAGTGACCAATATAGCCACCTTTCTTTGCAAGGAAGCCTGCCATCCATGGATCCTGTCAGTGTCTTGATCTGTTCACCATCAACATTGCGTGCAGCAGCAACCACAGCCTCCCAGACACTGTTCAGAGAGGTGGACTATTTTCCCTCCTTGTAAATCTCACATTTGATGAGGGACCACAGGTTCTCTATGGGGTTCAGATCAGGTGAACAAGGAGGCCATGTCATTAGTTTTTCTTCTTTTAGACCCTTTCTTGCCAGCCACGCTGTGGAGTACTTGGATGCGTGTGATGGAGCATTGTCCTGCATGAAAATCACGTTTTTCTTGAAGGATGCGGACTTCTTCCTGTACCACTGCTTGAAGAAGGTGTCTTCCAGAAACTGGCAGTAGTACTGGGAGTTGAGCTTGACCCCATCCTCAACCCGAAAAGGCCCCACAAGCTCATCTTTGATGATACCAGCCCATACCAGTACCCCACCTCCACCTTGCTGGCGTCTGAGTGGGACTGGAGCTCTCTGGCCTTTACCGATCCAGCCACGGGCCCATCCATCTGGCTCATCAAGACTCACTCTCATTTCATCAGTCCATAAAACCTTAGAAAAATCAGTCTTGAGATATTTCTTGGCCCAGTCTTGACGTTTCAGCTTGTGTGTCTTGTTCAATGGTGGTCATTTTTCAGCCTTTCTTACCTTGGCCATGTCTCTGAGTATTGCACACCTTGTGCTTTTGGGCACTCCAGTGATGTTGCAGCACTGAAATATGGCAAAACTGCATCTTGGCAGCTGCACGCTTGACTTTTCTCAGTTCATGGGGTTATTTTGCGCCTTGGTTTTTTCCACACGTTTCTTGCGACCCTGTTGACTATTTTGAATGAAACGCTTGATTGTTCGATGATCACGCTTCAGAAGCTTGGCAATTTTAAGAGTGCTGCATCCCTCTGCAAGATATCTGACTATTTTTGACTTTTCGGAGCCTGTCAAGTCCCTCTTCTGACCCATTTTGCCAAAGAAAAGGAAGTTGTCTAATAATTCTGTTTGCCTAATGCACTTGATATAGGGTGATGATGTCATTAGACCACACCCCTTCTCATTACAGAGATGCACATCACCTGATATGCTTAATTGGTAGTAGGCTTTCAGCCTATACAGCTTGGAGTAAGACAACATGCATAAAGAGGATGATGTGGTCAAAATACTCATTTGCCTAATAATTCTGCACTACCTGTATTATCCAGGTTATTCATTTATATTTGCAGTTTTTAAAATTGTCAGATAAATAATTTAGTGTTTTTACTTTGAAGTCATTCTCAGGAAATTCAAGATATATTTTAAAAATCTTTAAAATAGATTGGTGTCATCCCGTTTCAACTCACCAGGTGTCAAAAGACTAGTAAAAATGGCCTCCAGTGGCACTTGCAAAGTTGGAAATGTGCCACCACCACTTCATGTGACTGGATTTGCGTAAGTGACAGCGCCTGCTTCCCAGTCCAGTGGGTGGCACTAATAGCCATTTGTGTTGTTTGACATCCACCCAAACATGCTAAGGGTTTTGCATAGCAGGTTACATGAATAACAAAATAAAAAAAGAGTGTGAATAACCAAAGGGTGAGAGCAGTAAAAACAAACAAACTGTGTTGTTGTCAAATAGAATGCATGTTCAGATAGATAGATAGATAGATAGATAGATAGATAGGGATAGTCGCATCTAGGGTTGCAATCTCACATAGCTACTATCACTCCCAGACTCTCACATACAGTCCGATCACTCTGTGATATGACACAAAAATACAGATATCGTTACCATATGTGTAATAACAGCCCTACATCATACATTGCTCCCCTGTAATTCACTCACTCTGTCAGCTACTGAGCTCAGGCCATGGCCAGCAGAGACAACCATGTCTCTGCTGGCCCACTGAACCACTGAACCTACCGTCAATAATCAATGTGTTTGCAGCAGCAGAGCATTATAATTCATTGTGGTGGTGAAGTTGTTGTGAATGTACAGCAGACTGTAGCCAACCATATATAGCGCAATTCATTACTTATGGGAAACGTTGCAGGAGCTACTGGCTATCAACTTCTCTCCAAGCAGCACAGCACCAGGGAGAAGTGGGTGTAATGTGGAAGGCTGGAATCAGTTCACACCAACCAATAACGACATGTCTGTCATCCACCTGTGTAGGCCCTGCCCATCAAGTGCACTTGAATTCACAAGCAAAACTTTTGAATTTGTAACCAAAAATTTATTTTATATTGAAATCAAAGAGGACTGATGTATAAGCAAAATACTTTTATCATTCTGTTGCAAAATCTTGTGAGAATTCATACAATGTCATGAGATTTTTTTAACAGAACAATGAAATCTCACAAGATTTTGTTAGTGAAATAGATTGATACCGTGTTTTTAAATATCAATTTGATATTAGCATATGAATACTGTATATCATGATATTTCAGTATATTAATATTTTTTCCCATCCCTATTTCTCAGTCTTGGAAATGGACAAGGCTGCTTTGAAGAAGGGTTGGATACAGGTGGCCCGAGGCGCGAGTTTCTCACGCTTCTAATGAACCATCTGAGAAATCGCCCCATCTTTGATGGCCCCCCAGAAAGCCGTTACCTTGTATATGATTCAAGAGGTTGGTCTTTTTTTTTCACTCAAAAAAGTGAACATACTATTAAAATCTAAATTTTAAACATCTGCTTTAAGTTTGTTTTTTTTCCTTTTTTTTTTTTTTCTTTTGGCAAAATTAACCATAATTCTATGCTTTGTGCAACAGCTGCCAGGGAAGATGAGTATTTTTTAGCAGGAAAGATGATTGCTGTATCCATTGTACATGGGGGGCCAGCACCACACTTTCTCTCAAAGAACCTGGTCAACCACATGATAGGGAATCAGAGTTTCATTGCCTCTGTAAAAGATGTGAAAGATGAGGAGATACAGAAAGTTCTACATCAGGTAGGACATTACCTGTGTTCAGGGAATGGATTTCATTAGGGGGACATCTGTGAAAAATGTTTAGATTCAGATCCAAGATTTCACTTGTGTTTTTGAAAGGACATATTTCCACTTCTCAACATTAGTGAAAAAAAAAAAAACATCCGTATTCATTAGAAAACTAGTCAAATGGATATGATTTTTAGTTTTTCTTAGAGTAAACTTTTTTAAAAAAATATATAGGTCCTGAAAGCAGAGTCAGACGAGGTTTTGCAGAATCTGATTTTGCAAAACAGCACCATCTTCCAAACTGCTGGATGCCTCCCAAGGTGTGAAGACTTGTGAGAAGCAAGCTTTTGTGGAGGATTATCTCAGATGGTACATCATTGACAGAAACCACGGTGTCATTCAACGGTAATTAATAGCATGTCTGCCATTAATGATTGAGAATGTAGTGTTTGAAACTAATCCAAAATTCTAAGTTCATTAACTATATATGAATTCAGTATAACCAGTTGCTTATCACAGCGGCCACTGACATTGTGAGACCCTCAGATTTTGACCTTTTAAAGTCTTTATTTAAAAAGAGCTAATTGAGTAGCTTCCCTGTGATCTGATGAGCAACAAGTTAGCTGATCAGATATAAAAAAATTAGGACTGTCAGGCGATTACATTTTTTAAAAATCTAATTAATTACAGAGTTTGTAATTAATTGATTTAATTAGTCGCATTTTAATTTCATATCTGCTAAAGCAGTCGTGGGGAACAATAGTCCTCAAAGGCTGCAGTCCTTTAGGTTTTCCATGCAACCCTGCTCCAACACAGCCTATGAAGTTCTGGACAGTGACTCATTGACATGTTGTCTTCTTCTGATGTTTATTGGCAGTTGGCAAACAGCTTTAGGTGCATTGCTGCCACCCACTGCCCAGGTCATTCAGTGGGCCAAATTTAACCCTTGTGCTCTGCTCTGGCTTGATTATGTGTGTGTGGGGGGAGGGGGGGCACATTAGATGTTATCACTGGGTCTTTTACGGCCTTGGGTTGGGGATGTGTAGTGCATTCCTCTGTCTTTTTATTTTTTCTTTATTTCTTTCAGTGTTTCTGTGGAGTACTTTGTGTTTTTCCCTTCAGGGGGCGCGGTGGGGGGGGTGTCTGACTGTGTGTGTGTGTGTGTGTGCTGCGCATGCGCAGGCAGCCTTTGTAGTGTAATGTCATTTTCTATCCGTTGTTTCCCTGTCGGTGTGTGTGTGTGTGTGTGTGTGTGTGTGTGTGTTGGGGGGGGGGGGTGTGTGTTTCTTTCCTTCTTCCTTTCTGTCTGTCTGACTTTCCTTTACCCTGTCTTTGTTTCTTCCTTCCTTTTTGTCTTTCTTTCTTTCTGTCCATTTTTCTTTCTTTAATTCCGTCTTTCCTTCTTTCTGTCCTTTCTTTCTCTCTGTGTCTATGTAGGACCGCATGTGGGACAGTATAGCAGCGCACAGCGTATGCAGATAGATTTCTTACAAGCATAGCAGACAATTTGTGTTTTGCGGTCCCTATTCGGCGGGCATATTTGACAGCGTTTCGGTTTGCTCTTCTGTACCACCACGGCGGTGGGTTTGTCTGCGGGTATGGGGGCAGGAGCGGAATTCGGATGCTCAGGTTCTCCATCTCCCTGGGAATGGGTGCGGCGGTCCGATGATGCACTGGGGGGGGGGGGGGGGGATCCCTGTGGAGTGCATGAGCGGAGGCGGCATGTGGGGGGGCACCGCGGCAGCGAGCGGCCGTCACGATAGTGGCGGAGACGCGTTCGCGGGGCAGGTGAGATCTGCGTTGGATCTGGGGGGCTACCAGAGCACGTCCCAGCTGCTCTAGAAAGAAGCGTCTTTTGTTGCGTCTGCGCGGCATCAATTCGGGATGGATTTCTCGCCACAAGACAAACGCGTTGTACGCTGACACGTCGAGAATGTTGTGAAAGACGGCCATCGGCCATCTAGCGGTCATCCTTCGGCAGCTATATGTTCCTACAACCTTGTCCAGATTATCCACGCCGCCTTTGTTACGATTGTAGTGGAGAATAATCTCGGGTTTCTCCTTTGTCCTCTGCCCGCCCTCGTCCCTCGTGGTACGGACCCCTGTCCTGTTGTTGTCCCCGTCGTGGTCGTGCGTGTTTTCTTTTCCTTTTCCTTTTCCATTTTCTTTTTCCTTCTGTTTTCCTTGGCGCCGCTGCTGCTGCACCTGTCCGCGATGCAGCGTGCTGAGTAATATCACCACCTTGTTTCTTTTGGGCACATAGGAGACAATAGCGGCGTCCCGCGTGAAAGCAAAGGCAGAAGATGCCACAGGCCGTCCTTTGGTTGCAAGCAGCGCGGGTGGGATTTCGGGCTTGTTTCTGCGCATTGTTCCGACCAAAGTGTTGCCACGGTCGGGACCTAGAAGACGCAGAGCGAGTTCGTATGAGGTGAAGAAATTGTCGCACGTGATGTTCCTGCCCGTCAAGCCTTCGGTCACGTCCAAAACCACACGCATGCCCAAGTTTTTCTCTGCTGGAGACGAGGACAAGGCCTCGGCTGCCCCCCCCCCGCCGCAGGTTTCCTCCTCCTGCCCGTGTATATTTGCATTTTCCACGCGTAGCTGGACCGTGCGTCGCAGGCGACCCACGACTTGATACCGTATCTTGCCGGCTTGCTAGGCATGTACTGCCGAAATGCACAGCGTCCTGCAGGAGAGGGGAGGAGAGGACAGGAGAGGACAGGAGAGGAGAGGAGAGGACAGGAGAGGCGAGGAGAGGGGAGGAGAGGAGAGGTGAAGAGAGGAGAGGAGAGGCGAGGAGAGGAGAGGTGAAGAGAGGAGAGGAGAGGACAGGAGAGGAGAGGTGAAGAGAGGTGAAGAGAGGAGAGGACAGGAGAGGATAGGAGAGGCAGAGAGGAGAGGAGAAAGAGACGTGTCATTACCATCTATCTAACAATCCCTCTATCTATGTATACACACACACCTCGGAAAGGAACCAGCTGCTCGTCCACCGTAACCACACCACTGGTGGACATCTGCGTTCGAATCATGGGAAGTTGCGCTCACTCAGTTTGGAGTTATTTGTGCTATCACCTTGCTCTGTTTGGCAGTTTTCAGCTGTTGCCTTGTTCCGCTTGCCAGGTCCATCGTTGCCCGTGCTGCGGCAGCTGTCATGCTGCCACAGGTGAACCACGCGGTTACCAAGGGACTTGGACTCCAGCCGAACGGGAAGGCTCTCGATGATGCTGATCTGGACAGTGAGGATGACTGACCTGCAGGGCGGATATGCCTTCACGCCTGCCTTTGCTTCGCGCATCACGGGAGCTCATCGGCTGTGAAATAAAGTTTGTTTCCACCGGACCTGGAGGACTGCTGCCATCCCGGCACCTTAAGGTGCTGGTTTTGGTAGTTGAGGTTGTGACTGATTGAATTGCACTTATTTGCTGCATTATTACTGTAGTAATCTCACGATTGCTTAGCTGCTACAACTCGGTTGTGATTGTGTTTTTACCTGTTGTCATGGGTGTCCTGGTAGCTAAGGGGGGAAGTATTAGCTCTGGGTTACACTCATACGATCCTATACTTATAGTAATGGTTAATTACAGTTTGACAGTTTTTGAGTTACGGTTAATTTTCGCATATACACATTTGAATTTAGCATCAGTATTATCGTTTACTATCAGTGACAGTTGGTTGAGTTCAGTTACGTATGTTAATCATCTCAGTCATCATAGTTAATTACAGTTACACATTTTCAGTATTTAGTGGTCCATATACACACGTGAAATAACCACATATAGTCAGTCTGTTTTGAGCTATTTCATATCTTTTCTTTACAGCTTCATCTTGGTTTCAGGTTCACAATACATGTAGTTCACTGATCAGTAACGATTTGGTTTATGGTAATTTCCTTTTGGGTAGTCACTCAGGTTAATTGGGTTATTATATCCTTTCCTTCACAGCAATCGGACCACATTCAGTGTTGGGATGCTAATGGGATTGTTGCTACTGTTAGCTGCTAAATGGTAAAATGGGAACTTGTCCTCAGGATAAGGGGACTTTACTTTTTAGGGGACCTTAGAGCGTCCATTTTGTGACTGTGATTTTAAAATTGTGATGACGAATTGATTGTATTTTGTACAAACGCAGGTTGTGCTGCACCAATTGTGAACTCGTTTTACTTGGATTACGTGCTATATAGCCTGTTCAATTTCATGTATCACCTCTAATAATGTCCTGCCTTTCCCCTCTATCTGTTCTGTCATAATGCTACCATTCGGTTTAGTGTGCCGGTCCAGCTCGGTTCTGCTGCCACGGACGGGTATGGTTGGGAGTTAGCCTAGCTTAGCTTAGCTTAACTTAGCCTAGCTTAGCTTAGCCTAGCTTAGCTTAGCCTAGCCTAGCTTGGGTTTAGCTTAGCCTGGCTTAGCCAGTTAGCTTAGGTGGAGCAACATCATATGTTGCTAAGGGGGGAAGTGTGGTAGAAACCATGAGGTGAGCTCAGGACACTGTCCGCTGGATGAACTATTGGGTAAGAGCTAGTCGGGGCCTGGGAAGCCAGGATGTTGTGCAACTGTGTACGTGACAAGCAGAAATTAAATCAGTCTCCAGGGATATGACATTGCCAGTATTTTTGAGGTAAACAGGATGAGTGGAAACAGATGTTTGGGTTACTGCGCAGTTAGTAAAGGAGACACGCTGATTGGACAGAAGACTTGTAGTTTTTGGGAGAAAGGAGCGGTCTGGACCTTAAGGGCTGGTTCGAGGTCCAGGAACTACAAATCAAGGAAGGCTGAGGGTAACAGGGTAATATAAAACCGCCCTGTTCAGTGTGAGAAGGAAGAACTTAAGAGCAGAGAGACAAGAGCCAGAACCCACGCCGTGGCAGACGCTGACTGGGTCCGTGAATACCTACCAACTCACTTCTGTATTAACTTGAATAGTCTACAATAAAACGAGCCGTAATCCAGTCGGGACTCTGTCACTCATTTACCAGCGGAAGCTCCGCAGCTCAGAGGCTGCAGCCCACACTGGGCGAGGTGAGACTTGCCATATGTTATATCACAAATTGTGCTAGAGTTAGGAGTTTAACCAATGCCCACCTTCTTGAATATGGAGTCAGATTAATTAAGCTAAGGTCAGATTAACTTAGGTGGAAACACGGTTTGCAACCACACTTTCCCCTAGCAAATATCTCCTACACTGGAAGATGAATGGAGCTTCCAAGAGGCAGGATCTTTGCACACAGCCTCCTGCAATCATGTACTTACACAAGGAACCTGCATTCTTAACCGGGGCGAAGCTGCGCCTGGCTTTCTGGAGCATTCACTGTCTTAGGTGCATGGCCAAAATGCATAGATTGTCTTTTCTGAGCAGTTGCAGATCCAACCCGTGAATACCTCTCACTGCTTGCTCGAACACTTGTGTTAAAACAAACCACTCCTACCCTCTCATCAGACATACCACAAACTTTGCAATTCTTTCTCAAGGGGAAGCGTTCAAACACCTGTCTTTCGACAAAATATTGCAAATCAGGCCTGCTAAATGCAAACTATGGTCGCTTGTCTAAGTGATGGCGCATTTTTGAAACCCATCTTTTTCAGCACTTGTGGAACCACCAAATGTATGCATTTGACTGCCCAGTCAACAGATGTTTAAACACAGAGCGTTGTTATGGTCCCCTTTGCGCCCCTTTTTCTCCGTGTGCCCTTGACGTTTCCGCTAAAATCAGTTCAGAGGCCTGATCCAAATCCAGCACAGACGTGTGAAGAAATCTTTTTCATTTTGAGATCAAGACCAATGCCCTTTACATGTGGTGCCAGGTTTGCCAGTCAGTTTCAGTCTCCCTGTAAAGCTAGGGTTGTGCAGACCCTGTTGACAAATAGCCACCTGGGAAGTGTGGCAAAGAAGTCTCGTCATTTATCTGCATGTGTTGAAAAGGGTCAGCTTGTCCTCGCATTCAGGTCGACCTCTTCTCGGAGACATTGCCAAAGGAAAGACGGAGGGCCTTCTCTCAGAAGTAGAGGTGGACAACGCTTTCCTTGTTGAACGCAAAGCTCAGCTTTTGTGAAATGGCTGCAGAGGCGCACTGCTTGGAAAATTTGACCTGGCCACCTCCGTTTAAGCTCATGCTGTCGACAGAAAAGAAAGGTTTTCCTATAAAGTGTGAATCAGGCAGCCTACTTGTGTGTGACGAGCAAAGCCTTCCAGGTTCATTTTGACATGACTTGTCTGTGGATGCAGGTAGCATACTGGCACTTCTTAGCAAGTAGCTGTGACCCCAGTAAGAGGAGAAAACACATTGACTTGTGAGCGACGGAGGGCTCGGCTCCAAAGGCTGGCAGCAGGTTCCACCGAGATTTGAACTCGGATCGCTGGATTCAGAGTCCAGAGTGCTGACCATTACACCATGGAACCTTGGGGGAGTTCTTTTAGCCTGCATAAAGCGGACAGTTCTGGATTGGATAGGCTTTTGTAGCCATCAATGTTTAGAACGAGTTTGCTTCCACCGTCTGGGTTTGCACGTGTGGTTCCTCGTTAGTATAGTGGCCAGTATCTCCGCCTGTCACGTGGAAGACCGGGGTTCGATTCCCCGACGGGGAGTTTGTCTGCTTTTCTCCAATTCCTCAGGTATTCATCGCACACCATTAATCAGGGGTAGCCTCCAACATCTGCTGGCATTTGCTCCCTCGCACAGGTGGATACCTGCTGGCTGTGCTTTCCCCAAGTGAATGTCTGCTACACTGGCAGATGAATGGAGCTTCCAAGAGGCAGGATCTTTGCACACAGCCTCCTGCAATCATGTACTTACACAAGGAACCTGCATTCTTAACTGGGGCGAAGCTGCGCCTGGCTTTTTGGAGCATTCACTGTCTTTGGTGCATGGCCAAAATGCATAGATTGTCTTTTCTGAGCAGTTGCAGAGCCAACCCGTGAATACCTCTCACTGCTTGCTCGAACACTTGTGTTAAAACAAACCACTCCTACCCTCCTATTCAGACATACCACAAACTTTGCAATTCTTTCTCAAGGGGAAGCGTTCAAACACCTGTCTTTCGACAAAATATTGCAAATCAGGCCTGCTAAATGCAAACTATGGTTGCTTGTCTAAGTGATGGCGCATTTTTGAAACCCATCTTTTTCAGCACTTGTGGAACCACCAAATGTATGCATTTGACTGCCCAGTCAACAGATGTTTAAACACAGAGCGTTGTTATGGTCCCCTTTGCGCCCCTTTTTCTCCGTGTGCCCTTGATGTTTCCGCTAAAATCAGTTCAGAGGCCTGATCCAAATCCAGCACAGACGTGTGAAGAAATCTTTTTCATTTTGAGATCAAGACCAATGCCCTTTACATGTGGTGCCAGGTTTGCCAGTCAGTTTCAGTCTCCCTGTAAAGCTAGGGTTGTGCAGACCCTGTTGACAAATAGCCACCTGGGAAGTGTGGCAAAGAAGTCTCATCATTTATCTGCATGTGTTGAAAAGGGTCAGCTTGTCCTCGCATTCAGGTCGACCTCTTCTCGGAGACATTGCCAAAGGAAAGACGGAGGGCCTTCTCTCAGAAGTAGAGGTGGACAACGCTTTCCTTGTTGAACGCAAAGCTCAGCTTTTGTGAAACGGCTGCAGAGGCGCACTGATAGGAAAATTTGACCTGGCCACCTCCGTTTAAGCTCATGCTGTCGACAGAAAACAAAGGTTTTCCTATAAAGTGTGAATCAGGGAGCCTACTTGTGTGTGACGAGCAAAGCCTTCCAAGTTCATTTTGACATGACTTGTCTGTGGATGCAGGTAGCATACTGGCACCTCTTAGCAAGTAGCTGTGACCCCAGTAAGAGGAGAAAACACATTGACTTGTGAGCGACGGAGGGCTCGTCTCCAAAGGCTGGCAGCAGGTTCCACCGAGATTTGAACTCAGATCGCTGGAGTTCAGAGTCCAGAGTGCTGACCATTACACCATGGAACCTTGAGTTCTTTTAGTATCTCCGCCTGTCACGTGGAGGCCAGCTGTGTATTGTTGGCACAGACTGACAGCCAATTAAATTGAAGCATTAATTTCTCTGTCCAAGGTGCTGACAGCTGCTGTCTATGGTGCTGAAAGTAAATGATTTTTTTAGTCTAAATATCATGTAATGCAGAGATCCCAGCTGTGGCAACCTGATCCTTCACTATGGTTTCATTATGAAAGCAGATATTTTGTATGTGAATGACAATATTAATGTTAGAATTATTTTCCACATTTATTTCTTATATCATAATAGTGATATAAGAAATAATAATTATTTTTAAAGAATGAATGGAAAATGTAAAAAATTGTTTTTACATCTACAATTTATCTCAAGGCTGCCACCCTTTTTTAAAAGTGAACTTGCTTGTAAAGACTGATATTGTGGATATGTGTTGTACTATCAGATAAGTTGTACATTAACTACGATTGTTTTTTCTGCAAGGGACCAGCTGTGTATTGCTGGCATGGATGACCAGCCGGTATTGCAGGAATGAAGGGTTTGATTCCCAGTTACAGCAACCTTATACTTTTTTTTAACAAGTCAGATGTTCTAACTTTAACCCCCTGGATGAATGCTGAAGCATGATATATCATAGTATATATCTTTCTAATAATTAAAGTATTACTAGTAGTAGAAACAGCCTATTTTTTTTAACATTATTGTTACTGCTCCATTAATAAATAAAAAAACACCCACCACAAACCAATTTTAAAAACAAAAATTAGTGTGTGTGAGGGGGAGAAAAAAAGAGAGGAACGAGGAGGGGGGGGTGTGGGGGGGGAGAGAGAGTGTGAGGGAACGAGGGAGTGGGGTGTGTGTGTGTGTGTGGGAGAGAGAGAGAGTGTGAGGGAACGAGGGAGGAGTGTGTGGGGTGGGGGAGAGAGAAAGAGGGACGAGGGAGGAGTGTGTGTGAGAAAAAGAGAGAGAGAGAAAGAGGGACGAGGGAAGAGTGTGGTGGGAGAGAGAGAGGAGTGAGGGAACAAGGGAGGGGGTGTGTGTGTGTGTGGGGAGAGAGAGAGAGGGAGGGAACGAGGGAGGGGGTGTGGGGGAGAGAGAGAGGGAGGGAACGAGGGAGGAGGGGGGGTGTGGGAGAGAGAGAAGGGGAACGAGGGAGGGGGTGTGGGGGGGGGGGAGGGGGGACGGGGGGAGGGGGGGGGAGAGAGAGGGGAGGGGGCGAGGGGGGTGGGGGGAGAGAGAGGAGGAGGGAAGAGGGAGGGGGTGTGGGGGGGGGAGAGAGGAGGGGGAAGAGGAGGGGGTGTGTGTGTGTGTGTGTGGGAGAGAGAGGAGGAACGAGGAGAGGGGGGGAGGAGAGGGAAGAGGGAGGGGGTGTGTGTGTGTGTGGGAGAGAGAGGGAGGACGAGAGAGGGGGGGGGGGAGGGAGAGGAGGAGGGGGGGGAGAGAGAGAGAGAGAGGAGGGAACGAGGGAGGAGGAGGGGGGGGGGGAGAGAGAGAAGAGGGACGAGGGAGGAGTGTGTGTGTGGGAGAGAGAGAGAGGGACAAGGGAGGAGTGTGTGTGTGTGTGGGGGGAGAGAGAGAGGGGGACGAGGGAGGAGTGTGTGTGTGGGGGGGGGAGAGAGAGAGGAGAGGGAACGGGGAGAGTGTGTGTGTGGGGGGAGAGAGAAGAAAGAAAGAAAGGGGACGAGGGAAGAGGTGTGTGTGGAGAGAGAGAGAGAAAGAGGGAAGAGAGAGAGAGAGAGAGAGAGAGGGGGGGAGAGAGAGAGAGAAAAAAGAGAGGGAGGGAGGGAGACAAGTGGGGGGGGGGGGGGGGGGGGCATAAACAAACACCAAAAATTCTATAAAACAAAAAGTGCAGAACCAGAAAAAAACCTCACAACCTACCATGGAGAAAATTACAATAAGGGGAGTATATAAACAGGAGGAAGTATACAATAAGGGTTAGATATAAACAAGGAGGAAGTATTACAATAAGGGGAGTATAAAAAAGGAGGAAGTAGTACAAAAGGGGTAGTATATAAAAGGAAATAACAAAAGGGAGTAAAAAAGGAGGAAGAACAATAAGGGGAGAAAAAGGGGAAGATGACAAAAGGGGAGTAAAAAAGGAAGAACAAAAGGGGAATATAAAAAGGAGGAATATACAAAAGGGGAGTATATAAAAGGAGAATATTACAATAAGGGGTATAATAAAAGGAGAAATATACAAAAGGAGTATATTAAAAGGAGAAAATACAAAAGGGGAGTATATTAACAAGGAGAAAATGTACAAAAGGGGAGTATATAAAAGGAGGAAGAGACAAAAGGGGAGAAAAAGGGAGTAACAAAAGGAGAATAAAGGAGAAGTAGTACAAAGGGGAAACAAGGGAAGGGAAGTAGACACAGACATTTAGTGTCTTTCTTTTCCTTCGTCCACCTTTCTTTTCAAGATAAAAAGGGAGAACTGGAAGTCTCTCCACTCATCTCCCTCTCCATACCCTGCTCTACACGACCTGCAGAAAATATTTCCCTCCACGCCCCCATTGGCTTTTGTCCCTCCTCACTCCCTTGCAACCTCCCGCGCCCCTCTTCTCCCCTCTTCCTCTTCTTCTCCTCCCTCCCCCCCCTTCTTGCCCCCCCTCTAAAATTCTCCACCCCCCTGGCCCTCACACAACACTACACCTTTCTGAGCAAGAAAGGCCCAAAGGAGGGGAGCCACTTCCCTAGATGCTCCCACGCCACGCTTCTCTCCTTTTCTTCTCATCCTCTCTCTGGCTGCTCTCTCTCCCCCTCCACATCCTCCCCAGCTTTCTTCCGAGGACCGCCCCCACCACCTGGCCCCCGGGCCACACTCTCCCCCTGGCTGCGCGGCATGCCCCACGGGAAATACTGGGGGGAGCAGCACTTGGTCCCCTCCGTCACTTTCTATCCTCCACCACTCACCCTTCTCCCCGGCTCTCCCCCCACCAGGGGGCCACCGTTGGCCAACACACACGCCCACCGGCTTAATACCCACACGGGCACCCTCCCCCCGGGGGGGCAGCTGCCAGAAGGGGAGAAGAGAAACAAAAGAAAAACAGCGGCCCACTCTTACCCACACACAAGCCCTCCACCACCTCCTTTCCCCAGAGGAGGAGGGACACAGGGAGGCCAGCGGGGGCCCAGCCCTACCAGACCAGACAAACAGGACCAAGAGGCCAAATGACCAGAACGGAGAAGACCAAGACCAGGAGGAGGAGGACCAAGACAGGAGGCCAGGAGAAGGACCAGAGGAGGCCAGGAGGAGGAGGACCAAGCGAGGCCAAAACCAGAGCAGAGGCCAGAGGAGGAGACCACGGGAGGCCAGAGGCCCCAGGGAGCCAGAGGAGGAGACCAAACAGAGGCCAGCGAGGAGGAGGAGGGAAAGACGCCCCCTCCTCTCTCTTTCTTCCGGTGCTTTCCCACAACGGGACGACAGCCGGGCTCGCAGTACTCCAACCCAACCGCTCGCCCTGTCCCTGGCTAGGAAGGCCGGGTACTTGCCTTCCATCACCCCCTTGGCCCTCCACACACCCAAGACAGCGGCAGACCAGGACGGCTTTCGCCACCAACCTCTTATTCCACCCACACCATCAATCCCTCCCTAACACTCTACCTGGTGCCGTCCACTGCCTTTGGTACCCCTCCTCTCCACGACTCCAATGGACTTTGGCACCCTCACCAACGGCCTCAGCCACCACCCTTAACCCCCTTTTACTCCGCTCCCGCGCACATGACCCTCTAACCGCCCTACACCCCGCTCCCTTTAACCTTTTCCCTCTTCCCCCGTGTTGGTGCGGGCTGCTGCTCCCTCTCTTGGGAGGAGGAGGACCCACAAACCTTAACCTCCCGAGCCTCTAAGACCTCCACAGTGTCTCTAACATCTGCAACGTACTAACCACCTTTTGCATCACGGGAGAAGCGCCTCAACAGGAATCAAAAGGTGCTTAATGACGTGGGCGCAGGTCTCCACCCCGCCCCCCAGTTGGCTCCACCTCCCCCTCTCCCACCCCACCATCCCTAAATCTCCAATTAAGCCATCTAAAAATAAATACAAACAAAAAAAAACACAAACCCAACTTTCAACCGGCACCCACAATTCCAACCCCTCTCACCACACCCCCCCCCCCCCCCTACCCTCCCACTTCCTGCTACCCAACTCCCCCCCTGCCCTTGGCGGCCTGCGCTAAACCCCACCTCGATGACCTCACAACCACCCACCTTGGCATCAGACCCACCTTGCCTCTCCTTCCTACTTGGCTGCCTCTGCTCCCTTCCCCTCTCTTTCTTATGCTGTACCCAGAGCTCCCTCATGCGCTCCCTTTCCAATATCGGGGACTTGCCTTACGCCCACCTCACCAACTTCGCCACGTGAGCAGCGATGCGCCCGCTCTCCACCCGCGGCCTCACCAGCCCTCACACCCCACCACCTCCAAACACCGCGCCCACACACCCCCCCCACCCCCCCCCCCCCCCCCCATAATTTGCGCACCTCCTATCGCCCCCAACAAAAGAGCCCACCTCCATAGCGACCCCAAGGGGGCTCCCCACTGGACCCCCCCAACCCCCCTGCCCCTCACCACCTCTTCCCACTACCTCCTCCTCCTCAGGAGGACTGCGGGCACACGACAATGACAGGAGCAGCAGTATCGGGGTATCTTCCCACATCAGGACCTATAAACTATATCATACACTTCCTTCCTCTCTCCAGCGGTGGGTTGAGCCACACTAGGACCGGGTCGACTGGGTCCTGAGACAGAGCAGAGACTATGTATGCCTTTTAAAACGCTCACCCACGGTCTCATCGCTGCAGGTCTTGGACCAAAGAGAAAGAGGGAAACACCTAACGGACTCCGGCCTCAGAGTCTTTCTTCCCCCATCCTCCTCCCCTTCACCAGAAAGCCAGCGCTAGGCAGCGGGGGGGGCTTACTCCTCACGAGGGGAGACGGGGGCAAAAATTAGTACACAAATCATACATTCATTAATTTTATATCAAATCTACTCCAGCTGCTCCCGCTTCTGCTCTGTGGGGCACTATGTTTTAACCTCTTAAAACAACACGCACCGCTTCGTACCCCTAGGAGCCCTGGACCGGGTGCGATGAGCTCCCCAATTAATATCTACAAAAATACACAACACAGGTTATATAACCACAACCTCATGCTATCCCCTCTCACACTCTCAACCCACACTTACACTACACACTCCCCTTACACTCACACACACACACCACACACACCACACACACCACACACACCCACCTTTTATTAATTCTACTGATTTAATAGTTGAAACAGGAGAAGTGCTACACATAAACATGCAGGCGTGTTAGCACCCCAACCCAACATGCAAGCCAGAGAAACAAAACATACTTACCCTTGCTGCAGTTGGAATCAGTTCATGACACAGATCAATTCATAGAACCAGAAACATGCCAGACACGGCCAAACATGGCCAGAACAAGATGTTTATAAAATCTAAACAGCTCAGTTTAGGAGAACAGTTCATTTCATCAGCTCCTGTCCTGAGCCCAGTTAAAGAGAAACCTGTCTTTGGTCCCGGGGACGGTCCTGCTGCGGCTGCTACACAACTGTTAAGAAAACACACAGAAAAGATATATCAGTACATGAGAGGAGAAAACATCTGTAAACATTCAGATTACTAACCACTCTGCTCCTAACTTTGGGTGGCAGCATGGCCTTCTCCAGCTCTACATCCTCGTCCACACTACAGCAGAGAAATGAGTTCATTTAGAAGGACGAAAGCAGTAACTGAGTGGACACACAATGTAAGACCACCCAGGGGCTGAGCTTCAGGCTGCCTGCTCTACCAGCTGAGGCAGGAGGAGTGGCAACTCTTCTTCTCAGGTACTGCTGCAGCTTGAACATTTTTGTTCCCGGACACAGTTCCTACCAGATGAAGTCCATGTATCCATCCCCTCGTCCCTCCCAGATCTCCCTCCATGTGCTCTTGGCACGAGCGCCAAAGCCAACCAGCTGCTCATCATCTTTGCAGGCAGACTGGACGCACCATACCTGCCTCATATTCCAGAAGAGCCTACTCCGGGAACCTGAGGCATATTCAAGGAAGGACAATAAACTGTCCTTGCTGGGCCCCTCAGCCATAAAACGCCCATACTCCTCCTTCTCTGTTTTTATGAGGTACACAGTGTAGCCAACATCATTTTCCACAGCCAGCGAAACACTTCCCCTTATTTCCCGAACTGCAAGACACAGTCACCGAGCACCTCCATCCGGTCTGACGGGTCCCCTCCTCTCTGCCGGACCACAGTCAGAGCGTTCTGCCACACCAGGTCGGCCCTCCGCTCAACTTGTCCTCATTCAGGTTATCTTTAATCCTCGGCCTCCTCAGTTCTGCAGAAACCCAAGCGGCCTTTCGGACACACTGAATTTCCCGGAAAAAATATTTCTTTTCTGCATCTTGATTTCTAAAGGTTAAAAAGAAAATTATTATTCATTAGAGCTCAGCTATTTTATCTCAATTATAACTTTTCTAATTAAAATGGTGAAGAGGCTGGATGTGTGTGTGTGTGGCACGTGTGTTGGGGGGGGGGGGCAGGGTGGAGAAACAGGAGAACAAGCAGGCCTTCTGTCTCTATCCAGGTGTGTGACAAAGGTGGGGGAGGTAGAACAACAGAAGTGAAAGAGGAGGGCAGGAGTGTGACAGAGCCGGGGTAAATTCTTTCATCTATTCAGATGTTAGAAGGAGAAAACACAGAAAAAAAGAGGGGGACAAGAGGGAGGGAGGAAAACCATTGATACCAGAGGGAGGTTGTGGGCTCAGCAGCATGAAAAACAAAAAACAAAGAGAAGCAACAAAAAATTAAAGAGAGGAAAGGATGTGGAAAAAGGAAGAAAATTAATACAAACATAAAAAAAATAAAAAAATCTGACATGAGGTAAACCAAACCATCTTACAGGACAAAAAGGCACAAAAGATTGGAGGATGTAAAAATATGTGACAACATACATAAAAATGTGACATACATGTAACCGGTCACATGACCTATCACACACACAAAGACATGCACATTAGTCATAACCATTCAGACTCTCCTCTTAATTTAAACCAAGTAACAAGTCCTAGTAAAACAGCAATTGTGAGGTCTCCTTTTCTTCTTTTTTTTTTTATCCTAAACGTCATCATGAACAGTCTGCATCCTTGCACATTGTTACCAAGGAAACGGCGCGGAATGAGGAACAAAACAACCTGATACCGTCATGTCACACAGCACATCCCCGTTAGTAAACATGTAGTTAAAAAATCTGTGTTTAGTTACTTTTAGCAAAAATTCAGCCTTTAACTCGGCTCGTCTCCTCGTCCGTTTAATGCAACTCGCCAACACAGGCTTATGTGGCGTCCTCTACACTATTTACATTTATGTAATTAAAAACATTTACGTTTATCTACACAATCGATTTCATTCATTATTCAAGCTACAAATTTCACAAAACCATACCGTTATCGATGAAGGCCGGCTCACGCGACAAAAACAAACTGTCTATCAAGTACTGCCTCAATCCTGTCATTAAACACACCGGGAATGTTTATTAATCTAATTACCCAATTTCATTCATCATTTAGCAAAGGAAAAAAAACTAAAAAAAGAAGAACGTGTCTGTACAACAGTGAAACCGAACGGACGGGAAAAGTTCGCGATTGCGTTTAAACCAAACACAGCGAGCGGTATTAATAGTTCAATAGTGAATGTTTTGTATAAAAAATCACCTTACCTCGTAAAATCTTCGATATCCGTAAACTCCGTGAAAATTCTCCGAACAAGTCGCCTTCTCCTAAAAACAGCCAAGAATGGTGATACTGCGCCTCGCGTCAGGTGGAATTCCCAGCAAGGGAAACACACACAAACGAGTGGCCAAAAGAATTCTCCGAGTGGAGACACCAAGAGAGAAGGGTGTTTAGGGCCGACAAAGAATCCCCGCCAGCCGCGTGGAAGACCGGGGTTCGATTCCCCGACGGGGAGTTTGTCTGCTTTTCTCCAATTCCTCAGGTATTCCCCCCCCCAAATAACGGGGGCCTCCCCCACCCCCTCCTGTCATTTGCTCCCTCGCACAGGTGGATACCTGCTGGCTGTGCTTTCCCCAAGCAAATATCTCCTACACTGGCAGATGAATGGAGCTTCCAAGAGGCAGGATCTTTGCACACAGCCTCCTGCAATCATGTACTTACACAAGGAACCTGCATTCTTAACCGGGGCGAAGCTGCGCCTGGCTTTCTGGAGCATTCATTGTCTTAGGTGCATGGCCAAAATGCATAGATTGTCTTTTCTGAGCAGTTGCAGATCCAACCCGTGAATACCTCTCACTGCTTGCTCGAACACTTGTGTTAAAACAAACCACTCCTACCCTCCTATTCAGACATACCACAAACTTTGCAATTCTTTCTCAAGGGGAAGCGTTCAAACACCTGTCTTTCGACAAAATATTGCAAATCAGGCCTGCTAAATGCAAACTATGGTCGCTTGTCTAAGTGATGGCGCATTTTTGAAACCCATCTTTTTCAGCACTTGTGGAACCACCAAATGTATGCATTTGACTGCCCAGTCAACAGATGTTTAAACACAGAGCGTTGTTATGGTCCCCTTTGCGCCCCTTTTTCTCCGTGTGCCCTTGACGTTTCCGCTAAAATCAGTTCAGAGGCCTGATCCAAATCCAGCACAGACGTGTGAAGAAATCTTTTTCATTTTGAGATCAAGACCAATGCCCTTTACATGTGGTGCCAGGTTTGCCAGTCAGTTTCAGTCTCCCTGTAAAGCTAGGGTTGTGCAGACCCTGTTGACAAATAGCCACCTGGGAAGTGTGGCAAAGAAGTCTCATCATTTATCTGCATGTGTTGAAAAGGGTCAGCTTGTCCTCGCATTCAGGTCGACCTCTTCTCGGAGACATTGCCAAAGGAAAGACGGAGGGCCTTCTCTCAGAAGTAGAGGTGGACAACGCTTTCCTTGTTGAACGCAAAGCTCAGCTTTTGTGAAACGGCTGCAGAGGCGCACTGCTTGGAAAATTTGACCTGGCCACCTCCGTTTAAGCTCATGCTGTCGACAGAAAACAAAGGTTTTCCTATAAAGTGTGAATCAGGCAGCCTACTTGTGTGTGACGAGCAAAGCCTTCCAAGTTCATTTTGACATGACTTGTCTGTGGATGCAGGTAGCATACTGGCACCTCTTAGCAAGTAGCTGTGACCCCAGTAAGAGGAGAAAACACATTGACTTGTGAGCGACGGAGGGCTCGTCTCCAAAGGCTGGCAGCAGGTTCCACCGAGATTTGAACTCGGATCGCTGGATTCAGAGTCCAGAGTGCTGACCATTACACCATGGAACCTTGAGTTCTTTTAGCCTGCATAAAGCGGACAGTTCTGGATTGGATAGGCTTTTGTAGCCATCAATGTTTAGAACGAGTTTGCTTCCACCGTCTGGGATGCACGTGTGGTTCCTCGTTAGTATAGTGGCCAGTATCTCCGCCTGTCACGTGGAAGACCGGGGTTCGATTCCCCGACGGGGAGTTTGTCTGCTTTTCTCCAATTCCTCAGGTATTCATCGCACACCATTAATCAGGGGTAGCCTCCAACATCTGCTGGCATTTGCTCCCTCGCACAGGTGGATACCTGCTGGCTGTGCTTTCCCCAAGCAAATATCTCCTACACTGGCAGATGAATGGAGCTTCCAAGAGGCAGGATCTTTGCACACAGCCTCCTGCAATCATGTACTTACACAAGGAACCTGCATTCTTAACCGGGGCGAAGCTGCGCCTGGCTTTCTGGAGCATTCACTGTCTTAGGTGCATGGCCAAAATGCATAGATTGTCTTTTCTGAGCAGTTGCAGATCCAACCCGTGAATACCTCTCACTGCTTGCTCGAACACTTGTGTTAAAACAAACCACTCCTACCCTCCTATTCAGACATACCACAAACTTTGCAATTCTTTCTCAAGGGGAAGCGTTCAAACACCTGTCTTTCGACAAAATATTGCAAATCAGGCCTGCTAAATGCAAACTATGGTCGCTTGTCTAAGTGATGGCGCATTTTTGAAACCCATCTTTTTCAGCACTTGTGGAACCACCAAATGTATGCATTTGACTGCCCAGTCAACAGATGTTTAAACACAGAGCGTTGTTATGGTCCCCTTTGCGCCCCTTTTTCTCCGTGTGCCCTTGACGTTTCCGCTAAAATCAGTTCAGAGGCCTGATCCAAATCCAGCACAGACGTGTGAAGAAATCTTTTTCATTTTGAGATCAAGACCAATGCCCTTTACATGTGGTGCCAGGTTTGCCAGTCAGTTTCAGTCTCCCTGTAAAGCTAGGGTTGTGCAGACCCTGTTGACAAATAGCCACCTGGGAAGTGTGGCAAAGAAGTCTTGTCATTTATCTGCATGTGTTGAAAAGGGTCAGCTTGTCCTCGCATTCAGGTCGACCTCTTCTCGGAGACATTGCCAAAGGAAAGACGGAGGGCCTTCTCTCAGAAGTAGAGGTGGACAACGCTTTCCTTGTTGAACGCAAAGCTCAGCTTTTGTGAAATGGCTGCAGAGGCGCACTGCTTGGAAAATTTGACCTGGCCACCTCCGTTTAAGCTCATGCTGTCGACAGAAAACAAAGGTTTTCCTATAAAGTGTGAATCAGGCAGCCTACTTGTGTGTGACGAGCAAAGCCTTCCAAGTTCATTTTGACATGACTTGTCTGTGGATGTAGGTAGCATACTGGCACCTCTTAGCAAGTAGCTGTGACCCCAGTAAGAGGAGAAAACACATTGACTTGTGAGCGACGGAGGGCTCGTCTCCAAAGGCTGGCAGCAGGTTCCACCGAGATTTGAACTCGGATCGCTGGATTCAGAGTCCAGAGTGCTGACCATTACACCATGGAACCTTGAGTTCTTTTAGCCTGCATAAAGCGGACAGTTCTGGATTGGATAGGCTTTTGTAGCCATCAATGTTTAGAACGAGTTTGCTTCCACCGTCTGGGATGCACGTGTGGTTCCTCGTTAGTATAGTGGCCAGTATCTCCGCCTGTCACGTGGAAGACCGGGGTTCGATTCCCCGACGGGGAGTTTGTCTGCTTTTCTCCAATTCCTCAGGTATTCATCGCACACCATTAATCAGGGGTAGCCTCCAACATCTGCTGGCATTTGCTCCCTCGCACAGGTGGATACCTGCTGGCTGTGCTTTCCCCAAGCAAATATCTCCTACACTGGCAGATGAATGGAGCTTCCAAGAGGCAGGATCTTTGCACACAGCCTCCTGCAATCATGTACTTACACAAGGAACCTGCATTCTTAACCGGGGCGAAGCTGCGCCTGGCTTTCTGCAGCATTCACTGTCTTAGGTGCATGGCCAAAATGCATAGATTGTCTTTTCTGAGCATTTGCAGATCCAACCCGTGAATACCTCTCACTGCTTGCTCGAACACTTGTGTTAAAACAAACCACTCCTACCCTCCTATTCAGACATACCACAAACTTTGCAATTCTTTCTCAAGGGGAAGCGTTCAAACACCTGTCTTTCGACAAAATATTGCAAATCAGGCCTGCTAAATGCAAACTATGGTCGCTTGTCTAAGTGATGGCGCATTTTTGAAACCCATCTTTTTCAGCACTTGTGGAACCACCAAATGTATGCATTTGACTGCCCAGTCAACAGATGTTTAAACACAGAGCGTTGTTATGGTCCCCTTTGCGCCCCTTTTTCTCCGTGTGCCCTTGACGTTTCCGCTAAAATCAGTTCAGAGGCCTGATCCAAATCCAGCACAGACGTGTGAAGAAATCTTTTTCATTTTGAGATCAAGACCAATGCCCTTTACATGTGGTGCCAGGTTTGCCAGTCAGTTTCAGTCTCCCTGTAAAGCTAGGGTTGTGCAGACCCTGTTGACAAATAGCCACCTGGGAAGTGTGGCAAAGAAGTCTTGTCATTTATCTGCATGTGTTGAAAAGGGTCAGCTTGTCCTCGCATTCAGGTCGACCTCTTCTCGGAGACATTGCCAAAGGAAAGACGGAGGGCCTTCTCTCAGAAGTAGAGGTGGACAACGCTTTCCTTGTTGAACGCAAAGCTCAGCTTTTGTGAAATGGCTGCAGAGGCGCACTGCTTGGAAAATTTGACCTGGCCACCTCCGTTTAAGCTCATGCTGTCGACAGAAAACAAAGGTTTTCCTATAAAGTGTGAATCAGGCAGCCTACTTGTGTGTGACGAGCAAAGCCTTCCAAGTTCATTTTGACATGACTTGTCTGTGGATGTAGGTAGCATACTGGCACCTCTTAGCAAGTAGCTGTGACCCCAGTAAGAGGAGAAAACACATTGACTTGTGAGTGACGGAGGGCTCAGCTCCAAAGGCTGGCAGCAGGTTCCACCGAGATTTGAACTCGGATCGCTGGATTCAGAGTCCAGAGTGCTGACCATTACACCATGGAACCTTGAGTTCTTTTAGCCTGCATAAAGCGGACAGTTCTGGATTGGATAGGCTTTTGTAGCCATCAATGTTTAGAACGAGTTTGCTTCCACCGTCTGGGATGCACGTGTGGTTCCTCGTTAGTATAGTGGCCAGTATCTCCGCCTGTCACGTGGAAGACCGGGGTTCGATTCCCCGACGGGGAGTTTGTCTGCTTTTCTCCAATTCCTCAGGTATTCATCGCACACCATTAATCAGGGGTAGCCTCCAACATCTGCTGGCATTTGCTCCCTCGCACAGGTGGATACCTGCTGGCTGTGCTTTCCCCAAGCAAATATCTCCTACACTGGCAGATGAATGGAGCTTCCAAGAGGCAGGATCTTTGCACACAGCCTCCTGCAATCATGTACTTACACAAGGAACCTGCATTCTTAACCGGGGCGAAGCTGCGCCTGGCTTTCTGGAGCATTCACTGTCTTAGGTGCATGGCCAAAATGCATAGATTGTCTTTTCTGAGCAGTTGCAGATCCAACCCGTGAATACCTCTCACTGCTTGCTTGAACACTTGTGTTAAAACAAACCACTCCTACCCTCCTATTCAGACATACCACAAACTTTGCAATTCTTTCTCAAGGGGAAGCGTTCAAACACCTGTCTTTCGACAAAATATTGCAAATCAGGCCTGCTAAATGCAAACTATGGTCGCTTGTCTAAGTGATGGCGCATTTTTGAAACCCATCTTTTTCAGCACTTGTGGAACCACCAAATGTATGCATTTGACTGCCCAGTCAACAGATGTTTAAACACAGAGCGTTGTTATGGTCCCCTTTGCGCCCCTTTTTCTCCGTGTGCCCTTGACGTTTCCGCTAAAATCAGTTCAGAGGCCTGATCCAAATCCAGCACAGACGTGTGAAGAAATCTTTTTCATTTTGAGATCAAGACCAATGCCCTTTACATGTGGTGCCAGGTTTGCCAGTCAGTTTCAGTCTCCCTGTAAAGCTAGGGTTGTGCAGACCCTGTTGACAAATAGCCACCTGGGAAGTGTGGCAAAGAAGTCTCGTCATTTATCTGCATGTGTTGAAAAGGGTCAGCTTGTCCTCGCATACAGGTCGACCTCTTCTCGGAGACATTGCCAAAGGAAAGACGGAGGGCCTTCTCTCAGAAGTAGAGGTGGACAACGCTTTCCTTGTTGAACGCAAAGCTCAGCTTTTGTGAAATGGCTGCAGAGGCGCACTGCTTGGAAAATTTGACCTGGCCACCTCCGTTTAAGCTCATGCTGTCGACAGAAAACAAAGGTTTTCCTATAAAGTGTGAATCAGGCAGCCTACTTGTGTGTGACGAGCAAAGCCTTCCAAGTTCATTTTGACATGACTTGTCTGTGGATGTAGGTAGCATACTGGCACCTCTTAGCAAGTAGCTGTGACCCCAGTAAGAGGAGAAAACACATTGACTTGTGAGTGACGGAGGGCTCGGCTCCAAAGGCTGGCAGCAGGTTCCACTGAGATTTGAACTCGGATCGCTGGATTCAGAGTCCAGAGTGCTGACCATTACACCATGGAACCTTGAGTTCTTTTAGCCTGCATAAAGCGGACAGTTCTGGATTGGATAGGCTTTTGTAGCCATCAATGTTTAGAACGAGTTTGCTTCCACCGTCTGGGATGCACGTGTGGTTCCTCGTTAGTATAGTGGCCAGTATCTCCGCCTGTCACGTGGAAGACCGGGGTTCGATTCCCCGACGGGGAGTTTGTCTGCTTTTCTCCAATTCCTCAGGTATTCATCGCACACCATTAATCAGGGGTAGCCTCCAACATCTGCTGGCATTTGCTCCCTCGCACAGGTGGATACCTGCTGGCTGTGCTTTCCCCAAGCAAATATCTCCTACACTGGCAGATGAATGGAGCTTCCAAGAGGCAGGATCTTTGCACACAGCCTCCTGCAATCATGTACTTACACAAGGAACCTGCATTCTTAACCGGGGCGAAGCTGCACCTGGCTTTCTGCAGCATTCACTGTCTTAGGTGCATGGCCAAAATGCATAGATTGTCTTTTCTGAGCAGTTGCAGATCCAACCCGTGAATACCTCTCACTGCTTGCTCGAACACTTGTGTTAAAACAAACCACTCCTACCCTCCTATTCAGACATACCACAAACTTTGCAATTCTTTCTCAAGGGGAAGCGTTCAAACACCTGTCTTTCGACAAAATATTGCAAATCAGGCCTGCTAAATGCAAACTATGGTCGCTTGTCTAAGTGATGGCGCATTTTTGAAACCCATCTTTTTCAGCACTTGTGGAACCACCAAATGTATGCATTTGACTGCCCAGTCAACAGATGTTTAAACACAGAGCGTTGTTATGGTCCCCTTTGCGCCCCTTTTTCTCCGTGTGCCCTTGACGTTTCCGCTAAAATCAGTTCAGAGGCCTGATCCAAATCCAGCACAGACGTGTGAAGAAATCTTTTTCATTTTGAGATCAAGACCAATGCCCTTTACATGTGGTGCCAGGTTTGCCAGTCAGTTTCAGTCTCCCTGTAAAGCTAGGGTTGTGCAGACCCTGTTGACAAATAGCCACCTGGGAAGTGTGGCAAAGAAGTCTTGTCATTTATCTGCATGTGTTGAAAAGGGTCAGCTTGTCCTCGCATTCAGGTCGACCTCTTCTCGGAGACATTGCCAAAGGAAAGACGGAGGGCCTTCTCTCAGAAGTAGAGGTGGACAACGCTTTCCTTGTTGAACGCAAAGCTCAGCTTTTGTGAAATGGCTGCAGAGGCGCACTGCTTGGAAAATTTGACCTGGCCACCTCCGTTTAAGCTCATGCTGTCGACAGAAAACAAAGGTTTTCCTATAAAGTGTGAATCAGGCAGCCTACTTGTGTGTGACGAGCAAAGCCTTCCAAGTTCATTTTGACATGACTTGTCTGTGGATGCAGGTAGCATACTGGCACCTCTTAGCAAGTAGCTGTGACCCCAGTAAGAGGAGAAAACACATTGACTTGTGAGCGACGGAGGGCTCGTCTCCAAAGGCTGGCAGCAGGTTCCACCGAGATTTGAACTCGGATCGCTGGATTCAGAGTCCAGAGTGCTGACCATTACACCATGGAACCTTGAGTTCTTTTAGCCTGCATAAAGCGGACAGTTCTGGATTGGATAGGCTTTTGTAGCCATCAATGTTTAGAACGAGTTTGCTTCCACCGTCTGGGATGCACGTGTGGTTCCTCGTTAGTATAGTGGCCAGTATCTCCGCCTGTCACGTGGAAGACCGGGGTTCGATTCCCCGACGGGGAGTTTGTCTGCTTTTCTCCAATTCCTCAGGTATTCATCGCACACCATTAATCAGGGGTAGCCTCCAACATCTGCTGGCATTTGCTCCCTCGCACAGGTGGATACCTGCTGGCTGTGCTTTCCCCAAGCAAATATCTCCTACACTGGCAGATGAATGGAGCTTCCAAGAGGCAGGATCTTTGCACACAGCCTCCTGCAATCATGTACTTACACAAGGAACCTGCATTCTTAACCGGGGCGAAGCTGCACCTGGCTTTCTGCAGCATTCACTGTCTTAGGTGCATGGCCAAAATGCATAGATTGTCTTTTCTGAGCAGTTGCAGATCCAACCCGTGAATACCTCTCACTGCTTGCTCGAACACTTGTGTTAAAACAAACCACTCCTACCCTCCTATTCAGACATACCACAAACTTTGCAATTCTTTCTCAAGGGGAAGCGTTCAAACACCTGTCTTTCGACAAAATATTGCAAATCAGGCCTGCTAAATGCAAACTATGGTCGCTTGTCTAAGTGATGGCGCATTTTTGAAACCCATCTTTTTCAGCACTTGTGGAACCACCAAATGTATGCATTTGACTGCCCAGTCAACAGATGTTTAAACACAGAGCGTTGTTATGGTCCCCTTTGCGCCCCTTTTTCTCCGTGTGCCCTTGACGTTTCCGCTAAAATCAGTTCAGAGGCCTGATCCAAATCCAGCACAGACGTGTGAAGAAATCTTTTTCATTTTGAGATCAAGACCAATGCCCTTTACATGTGGTGCCAGGTTTGCCAGTCAGTTTCAGTCTCCCTGTAAAGCTAGGGTTGTGCAGACCCTGTTGACAAATAGCCACCTGGGAAGTGTGGCAAAGAAGTCTTGTCATTTATCTGCATGTGTTGAAAAGGGTCAGCTTGTCCTCGCATTCAGGTCGACCTCTTCTCGGAGACATTGCCAAAGGAAAGACGGAGGGCCTTCTCTCAGAAGTAGAGGTGGACAACGCTTTCCTTGTTGAACGCAAAGCTCAGCTTTTGTGAAATGGCTGCAGAGGCGCACTGCTTGGAAAATTTGACCTGGCCACCTCCGTTTAAGCTCATGCTGTCGACAGAAAACAAAGGTTTTCCTATAAAGTGTGAATCAGGCAGCCTACTTGTGTGTGACGAGCAAAGCCTTCCAAGTTCATTTTGACATGACTTGTCTGTGGATGCAGGTAGCATACTGGCACCTCTTAGCAAGTAGCTGTGACCCCAGTAAGAGGAGAAAACACATTGACTTGTGAGCAACGGAGGGCTCGTCTCCAAAGGCTGGCAGCAGGTTCCACCGAGATTTGAACTCGGACTGCTGGATTCAGAGTCCAGAGTGCTGACCATTACACCATGGAACCTTGAGTTCTTTTAGCCTGCATAAAGCGGACAGTTCTGGATTGGATAGGCTTTTGTAGCCATCAATGTTTAGAACGAGTTTGCTTCCACCGTCTGGGATGCACGTGTGGTTCCTCGTTAGTATAGTGGCCAGTATCTCCGCCTGTCACGTGGAAGACCGGGGTTCGATTCCCCGACGGGGAGTTTGTCTGCTTTTCTCCAATTCCTCAGGTATTCATCGCACACCATTAATCAGGGGTAGCCTCCAACATCTGCTGGCATTTGCTCCCTCGCACAGGTGGATACCTGCTGGCTGTGCTTTCCCCAAGCAAATATCTCCTACACTGGCAGATGAATGGAGCTTCCAAGAGGCAGGATCTTTGCACACAGCCTCCTGCAATCATGTACTTACACAAGGAACCTGCATTCTTAACCGGGGCGAAGCTGCACCTGGCTTTCTGCAGCATTCACTGTCTTAGGTGCATGGCCAAAATGCATAGATTGTCTTTTCTGAGCAGTTGCAGATCCAACCCGTGAATACCTCTCACTGCTTGCTTGAACACTTGTGTTAAAACAAACCACTCCTACCCTCCTATTCAGACATACCACAAACTTTGCAATTCTTTCTCAAGGGGAAGCGTTCAAACACCTGTCTTTCGACAAAATATTGCAAATCAGGCCTGCTAAATGCAAACTATGGTCGCTTGTCTAAGTGATGGCGCATTTTTGAAACCCATCTTTTTCAGCACTTGTGGAACCACCAAATGTATGCATTTGACTGCCCAGTCAACAGATGTTTAAACACAGAGCGTTGTTATGGTCCCCTTTGCGCCCCTTTTTCTCCGTGTGCCCTTGACGTTTCCGCTAAAATCAGTTCAGAGGCCTGATCCAAATCCAGCACAGACGTGTGAAGAAATCTTTTTCATTTTGAGATCAAGACCAATGCCCTTTACATGTGGTGCCAGGTTTGCCAGTCAGTTTCAGTCTCCCTGTAAAGCTAGGGTTGTGCAGACCCTGTTGACAAATAGCCACCTGGGAAGTGTGGCAAAGAAGTCTTGTCATTTATCTGCATGTGTTGAAAAGGGTCAGCTTGTCCTCGCATTCAGGTCGACCTCTTCTCGGAGACATTGCCAAAGGAAAGACGGAGGGCCTTCTCTCAGAAGTAGAGGTGGACAACGCTTTCCTTGTTGAACGCAAAGCTCAGCTTTTGTGAAATGGCTGCAGAGGCGCACTGCTTGGAAAATTTGACCTGGCCACCTCCGTTTAAGCTCATGCTGTCGACAGAAAACAAAGGTTTTCCTATAAAGTGTGAATCAGGCAGCCTACTTGTGTGTGACGAGCAAAGCCTTCCAAGTTCATTTTGACATGACTTGTCTGTGGATGCAGGTAGCATACTGGCACCTCTTAGCAAGTAGCTGTGACCCCAGTAAGAGGAGAAAACACATTGACTTGTGAGCGACGGAGGGCTCAGCTCCAAAGGCTGGCAGCAGGTTCCACCGAGATTTGAACTCGGACTGCTGGATTCAGAGTCCAGAGTGCTGACCATTACACCATGGAACCTTGAGTTCTTTTAGCCTGCATAAAGCGGACAGTTCTGGATTGGATAGGCTTTTGTAGCCATCAATATTTAGAACGAGTTTGCTTCCACCGTCTGGGATGCACGTGTGGTTCCTCGTTAGTATAGTGGCCAGTATCTCCGCCTGTCACGTGGAAGACCGGGGTTCGATTCCCCGACGGGGAGTTTGTCTGCTTTTCTCCAATTCCTCAGGTATTCATCGCACACCATTAATCAGGGGTAGCCTCCAACATCTGCTGGCATTTGCTCCCTCGCACAGGTGGATACCTGCTGGCTGTGCTTTCCCCAAGCAAATATCTCCTACACTGGCAGATGAATGGAGCTTCCAAGAGGCAGGATCTTTGCACACAGCCTCCTGCAATCATGTACTTACACAAGGAACCTGCATTCTTAACCGGGGCGAAGCTGCGCCTGGCTTTCTGCAGCATTCACTGTCTTAGGTGCATGGCCAAAATGCATAGATTGTCTTTTCTGAGCAGTTGCAGATCCAACCCGTGAATACCTCTCACTGCTTGCTTGAACACTTGTGTTAAAACAAACCACTCCTACCCTCCTATTCAGACATACCACAAACTTTGCAATTCTTTCTCAAGGGGAAGCGTTCAAACACCTGTCTTTCGACAAAATATTGCAAATCAGGCCTGCTAAATGCAAACTATGGTCGCTTGTCTAAGTGATGGCGCATTTTTGAAACCCATCTTTTTCAGCACTTGTGGAACCACCAAATGTATGCATTTGACTGCCCAGTCAACAGATGTTTAAACACAGAGCGTTGTTATGGTCCCCTTTGCGCCCCTTTTTCTCCGTGTGCCCTTGACGTTTCCGCTAAAATCAGTTCAGAGGCCTGATCCAAATCCAGCACAGACGTGTGAAGAAATCTTTTTCATTTTGAGATCAAGACCAATGCCCTTTACATGTGGTGCCAGGTTTGCCAGTCAGTTTCAGTCTCCCTGTAAAGCTAGGGTTGTGCAGACCCTGTTGACAAATAGCCACCTGGGAAGTGTGGCAAAGAAGTCTTGTCATTTATCTGCATGTGTTGAAAAGGGTCAGCTTGTCCTCGCATACAGGTCGACCTCTTCTCGGAGACATTGCCAAAGGAAAGACGGAGGGCCTTCTCTCAGAAGTAGAGGTGGACAACGCTTTCCTTGTTGAACGCAAAGCTCAGCTTTTGTGAAATGGCTGCAGAGGCGCACTGCTTGGAAAATTTGACCTGGCCACCTCCGTTTAAGCTCATGCTGTCGACAGAAAACAAAGGTTTTCCTATAAAGTGTGAATCAGGCAGCCTACTTGTGTGTGACGAGCAAAGCCTTCCAAGTTCATTTTGACATGACTTGTCTGTGGATGCAGGTAGCATACTGGCACTTCTTAGCAAGTAGCTGTGACCCCAGTAAGAGGAGAAAACACATTGACTTGTGAGCGACGGAGGGCTCAGCTCCAAAGGCTGGCAGCAGGTTCCACCGAGATTTGAACTCGGATCGCTGGATTCAGAGTCCAGAGTGCTGACCATTACACCATGGAACCTTGAGTTCTTTTAGCCTGCATAAAGCGGACAGTTCTGGATTGGATAGGCTTTTGTAGCCATCAATATTTAGAACGAGTTTGCTTCCACCGTCTGGGATGCACGTGTGGTTCCTCGTTAGTATAGTGGCCAGTATCTCCGCCTGTCACGTGGAAGACCGGGGTTCGATTCCCCGACGGGGAGTTTGTCTGCTTTTCTCCAATTCCTCAGGTATTCATCGCACACCATTAATCAGGGGTAGCCTCCAACATCTGCTGGCATTTGCTCCCTCGCACAGGTGGATACCTGCTGGCTGTGCTTTCCCCAAGCAAATATCTCCTACACTGGCAGATGAATGGAGCTTCCAAGAGGCAGGATCTTTGCACACAGCCTCCTGCAATCATGTACTTACACAAGGAACCTGCATTCTTAACCGGGGCGAAGCTGCGCCTGGCTTTCTGGAGCATTCACTGTCTTAGGTGCATGGCCAAAATGCATAGATTGTCTTTTCTGAGCATTTGCAGATCCAACCCGTGAATACCTCTCACTGCTTGCTCGAACACTTGTGTTAAAACAAACCACTCCTACCCTCCTATTCAGACATACCACAAACTTTGCAATTCTTTCTCAAGGGGAAGCGTTCAAACACCTGTCTTTCGACAAAATATTGCAAATCAGGCCTGCTAAATGCAAACTATGGTCGCTTGTCTAAGTGATGGCGCATTTTTGAAACCCATCTTTTTCAGCACTTGTGGAACCACCAAATGTATGCATTTGACTGCCCAGTCAACAGATGTTTAAACACAGAGCGTTGTTATGGTCCCCTTTGCGCCCCTTTTTCTCCGTGTGCCCTTGACGTTTCCGCTAAAATCAGTTCAGAGGCCTGATCCAAATCCAGCACAGACGTGTGAAGAAATCTTTTTCATTTTGAGATCAAGACCAATGCCCTTTACATGTGGTGCCAGGTTTGCCAGTCAGTTTCAGTCTCCCTGTAAAGCTAGGGTTGTGCAGACCCTGTTGACAAATAGCCACCTGGGAAGTGTGGCAAAGAAGTCTTGTCATTTATCTGCATGTGTTGAAAAGGGTCAGCTTGTCCTCGCATACAGGTCGACCTCTTCTCGGAGACATTGCCAAAGGAAAGACGGAGGGCCTTCTCTCAGAAGTAGAGGTGGACAACGCTTTCCTTGTTGAACGCAAAGCTCAGCTTTTGTGAAATGGCTGCAGAGGCGCACTGCTTGGAAAATTTGACCTGGCCACCTCCGTTTAAGCTCATGCTGTCGACAGAAAACAAAGGTTTTCCTATAAAGTGTGAATCAGGCAGCCTACTTGTGTGTGACGAGCAAAGCCTTCCAAGTTCATTTTGACATGACTTGTCTGTGGATGCAGGTAGCATACTGGCACTTCTTAGCAAGTAGCTGTGACCCCAGTAAGAGGAGAAAACACATTGACTTGTGAGCGACGGAGGGCTCAGCTCCAAAGGCTGGCAGCAGGTTCCACCGAGATTTGAACTCGGATCGCTGGATTCAGAGTCCAGAGTGCTGACCATTACACCATGGAACCTTGAGTTCTTTTAGCCTGCATAAAGCGGACAGTTCTGGATTGGATAGGCTTTTGTAGCCATCAATATTTAGAACGAGTTTGCTTCCACCGTCTGGGATGCACGTGTGGTTCCTCGTTAGTATAGTGGCCAGTATCTCCGCCTGTCACGTGGAAGACCGGGGTTCGATTCCCCGACGGGGAGTTTGTCTGCTTTTCTCCAATTCCTCAGGTATTCATCGCACACCATTAATCAGGGGTAGCCTCCAACATCTGCTGGCATTTGCTCCCTCGCACAGGTGGATACCTGCTGGCTGTGCTTTCCCCAAGCAAATATCTCCTACACTGGCAGATGAATGGAGCTTCCAAGAGGCAGGATCTTTGCACACAGCCTCCTGCAATCATGTACTTACACAAGGAACCTGCATTCTTAACCGGGGCGAAGCTGCGCCTGGCTTTCTGGAGCATTCACTGTCTTAGGTGCATGGCCAAAATGCATAGATTGTCTTTTCTGAGCATTTGCAGATCCAACCCGTGAATACCTCTCACTGCTTGCTCGAACACTTGTGTTAAAACAAACCACTCCTACCCTCCTATTCAGACATACCACAAACTTTGCAATTCTTTCTCAAGGGGAAGCGTTCAAACACCTGTCTTTCGACAAAATATTGCAAATCAGGCCTGCTAAATGCAAACTATGGTCGCTTGTCTAAGTGATGGCGCATTTTTGAAACCCATCTTTTTCAGCACTTGTGGAACCACCAAATGTATGCATTTGACTGCCCAGTCAACAGATGTTTAAACACAGAGCGTTGTTATGGTCCCCTTTGCGCCCCTTTTTCTCCGTGTGCCCTTGACGTTTCCGCTAAAATCAGTTCAGAGGCCTGATCCAAATCCAGCACAGACGTGTGAAGAAATCTTTTTCATTTTGAGATCAAGACCAATGCCCTTTACATGTGGTGCCAGGTTTGCCAGTCAGTTTCAGTCTCCCTGTAAAGCTAGGGTTGTGCAGACCCTGTTGACAAATAGCCACCTGGGAAGTGTGGCAAAGAAGTCTTGTCATTTATCTGCATGTGTTGAAAAGGGTCAGCTTGTCCTCGCATTCAGGTCGACCTCTTCTCGGAGACATTGCCAAAGGAAAGACGGAGGGCCTTCTCTCAGAAGTAGAGGTGGACAACGCTTTCCTTGTTGAACGCAAAGCTCAGCTTTTGTGAAATGGCTGCAGAGGCGCACTGCTTGGAAAATTTGACCTGGCCACCTCCGTTTAAGCTCATGCTGTCGACAGAAAACAAAGGTTTTCCTATAAAGTGTGAATCAGGCAGCCTACTTGTGTGTGACGAGCAAAGCCTTCCAAGTTCATTTTGACATGACTTGTCTGTGGATGCAGGTAGCATACTGGCACCTCTTAGCAAGTAGCTGTGACCCCAGTAAGAGGAGAAAACACATTGACTTGTGAGCGACGGAGGGCTCGGCTCCAAAGGCTGGCAGCAGGTTCCACCGAGATTTGAACTCGGATCGCTGGATTCAGAGTCCAGAGTGCTGACCATTACACCATGGAACCTTGAGTTCTTTTAGCCTGCATAAAGCGGACAGTTCTGGATTGGATAGGCTTTTGTAGCCATCAATGTTTAGAACGAGTTTGCTTCCACCGTCTGGGTTTGCACGTGTGGTTCCTCGTTAGTATAGTGGCCAGTATCTCCGCCTGTCACGTGGAAGACCGGGGTTCGATTCCCCGACGGGGAGTTTGTCTGCTTTTCTCCAATTCCTCAGGTATTCATCGCACACCATTAATCAGGGGTAGCCTCCAACATCTGCTGGCATTTGCTCCCTCGCACAGGTGGATACCTGCTGGCTGTGCTTTCCCCAAGCAAATATCTCCTACACTGGCAGATGAATGGAGCTTCCAAGAGGCAGGATCTTTGCACACAGCCTCCTGCAATCATGTACTTACACAAGGAACCTGCATTCTTAACCGGGGCGAAGCTGCGCCTGGCTTTCTGGAGCATTCACTGTCTTAGGTGCATGGCCAAAATGCATAGATTGTCTTTTCTGAGCAGTTGCAGATCCAACCCGTGAATACCTCTCACTGCTTGCTCGAACACTTGTGTTAAAACAAACCACTCCTACCCTCCTATTCAGACATACCACAAACTTTGCAATTCTTTCTCAAGGGGAAGCGTTCAAACACCTGTCTTTCGACAAAATATTGCAAATCAGGCCTGCTAAATGCAAACTATGGTCGCTTGTCTAAGTGATGGCGCATTTTTGAAACCCATCTTTTTCAGCACTTGTGGAACCACCAAATGTATGCATTTGACTGCCCAGTCAACAGATGTTTAAACACAGAGCGTTGTTATGGTCCCCTTTGCGCCCCTTTTTCTCCGTGTGCCCTTGACGTTTCCGCTAAAATCAGTTCAGAGGCCTGATCCAAATCCAGCACAGACGTGTGAAGAAATCTTTTTCATTTTGAGATCAAGACCAATGCCCTTTACATGTGGTGCCAGGTTTGCCAGTCAGTTTCAGTCTCCCTGTAAAGCTAGGGTTGTGCAGACCCTGTTGACAAATAGCCACCTGGGAAGTGTGGCAAAGAAGTCTTGTCATTTATCTGCATGTGTTGAAAAGGGTCAGCTTGTCCTCGCATTCAGGTCGACCTCTTCTCGGAGACATTGCCAAAGGAAAGACGGAGGGCCTTCTCTCAGAAGTAGAGGTGGACAACGCTTTCCTTGTTGAACGCAAAGCTCAGCTTTTGTGAAATGGCTGCAGAGGCGCACTGCTTGGAAAATTTGACCTGGCCACCTCCGTTTAAGCTCATGCTGTCGACAGAAAACAAAGGTTTTCCTATAAAGTGTGAATCAGGCAGCCTACTTGTGTGTGACGAGCAAAGCCTTCCAAGTTCATTTTGACATGACTTGTCTGTGGATGCAGGTAGCATACTGGCACCTCTTAGCAAGTAGCTGTGACCCCAGTAAGAGGAGAAAACACATTGACTTGTGAGCGACGGAGGGCTCGGCTCCAAAGGCTGGCAGCAGGTTCCACCGAGATTTGAACTCGGATCGCTGGATTCAGAGTCCAGAGTGCTGACCATTACACCATGGAACCTTGAGTTCTTTTAGCCTGCATAAAGCGGACAGTTCTGGATTGGATAGGCTTTTGTAGCCATCAATGTTTAGAACGAGTTTGCTTCCACCGTCTGGGTTTGCACGTGTGGTTCCTCGTTAGTATAGTGGCCAGTATCTCCGCCTGTCACGTGGAAGACCGGGGTTCGATTCCCCGACGGGGAGTTTGTCTGCTTTTCTCCAATTCCTCAGGTATTCATCGCACACCATTAATCAGGGGTAGCCTCCAACATCTGCTGGCATTTGCTCCCTCGCACAGGTGGATACCTGCTGGCTGTGCTTTCCCCAAGCAAATATCTCCTACACTGGCAGATGAATGGAGCTTCCAAGAGGCAGGATCTTTGCACACAGCCTCCTGCAATCATGTACTTACACAAGGAACCTGCATTCTTAACCGGGGCGAAGCTGCGCCTGGCTTTCTGGAGCATTCACTGTCTTAGGTGCATGGCCAAAATGCATAGATTGTCTTTTCTGAGCAGTTGCAGATCCAACCCGTGAATACCTCTCACTGCTTGCTCGAACACTTGTGTTAAAACAAACCACTCCTACCCTCCTATTCAGACATACCACAAACTTTGCAATTCTTTCTCAAGGGGAAGCGTTCAAACACCTGTCTTTCGACAAAATATTGCAAATCAGGCCTGCTAAATGCAAACTATGGTCGCTTGTCTAAGTGATGGCGCATTTTTGAAACCCATCTTTTTCAGCACTTGTGGAACCACCAAATGTATGCATTTGACTGCCCAGTCAACAGATGTTTAAACACAGAGCGTTGTTATGGTCCCCTTTGCGCCCCTTTTTCTCCGTGTGCCCTTGACGTTTCCGCTAAAATCAGTTCAGAGGCCTGATCCAAATCCAGCACAGACGTGTGAAGAAATCTTTTTCATTTTGAGATCAAGACCAATGCCCTTTACATGTGGTGCCAGGTTTGCCAGTCAGTTTCAGTCTCCCTGTAAAGCTAGGGTTGTGCAGACCCTGTTGACAAATAGCCACCTGGGAAGTGTGGCAAAGAAGTCTTGTCATTTATCTGCATGTGTTGAAAAGGGTCAGCTTGTCCTCGCATTCAGGTCGACCTCTTCTCGGAGACATTGCCAAAGGAAAGACGGAGGGCCTTCTCTCAGAAGTAGAGGTGGACAACGCTTTCCTTGTTGAACGCAAAGCTCAGCTTTTGTGAAATGGCTGCAGAGGCGCACTGCTTGGAAAATTTGACCTGGCCACCTCCGTTTAAGCTCATGCTGTCGACAGAAAACAAAGGTTTTCCTATAAAGTGTGAATCAGGCAGCCTACTTGTGTGTGACGAGCAAAGCCTTCCAAGTTCATTTTGACATGACTTGTCTGTGGATGCAGGTAGCATACTGGCACCTCTTAGCAAGTAGCTGTGACCCCAGTAAGAGGAGAAAACACATTGACTTGTGAGCGACGGAGGGCTCGTCTCCAAAGGCTGGCAGCAGGTTCCACCGAGATTTGAACTCAGATCGCTGGAGTTCAGAGTCCAGAGTGCTGACCATTACACCATGGAACCTTGAGTTCTTTTAGCCTGCATAAAGCGGACAGTTCTGGATTGGATAGGCTTTTGTAGCCATCAATGTTTAGAACGAGTTTGCTTCCACCGTCTGGGTTTGCACGTGTGGTTCCTCGTTAGTATAGTGGCCAGTATCTCCGCCTGTCACGTGGAAGACCGGGGTTCGATTCCCCGACGGGGAGTTTGTCTGCTTTTCTCCAATTCCTCAGGTATTCATCGCACACCATTAATCAGGGGTAGCCTCCAACATCTGCTGGCATTTGCTCCCTCGCACAGGTGGATACCTGCTGGCTGTGCTTTCCCCAAGCAAATATCTCCTACACTGGCAGATGAATGGAGCTTCCAAGAGGCAGGATCTTTGCACACAGCCTCCTGCAATCATGTACTTACACAAGGAACCTGCATTCTTAACCGGGGCGAAGCTGCGCCTGGCTTTCTGGAGCATTCACTGTCTTAGGTGCATGGCCAAAATGCATAGATTGTCTTTTCTGAGCAGTTGCAGATCCAACCCGTGAATACCTCTCACTGCTTGCTCGAACACTTGTGTTAAAACAAACCACTCCTACCCTCCTATTCAGACATACCACAAACTTTGCAATTCTTTCTCAAGGGGAAGCGTTCAAACACCTGTCTTTCGACAAAATATTGCAAATCAGGCCTGCTAAATGCAAACTATGGTCGCTTGTCTAAGTGATGGCGCATTTTTGAAACCCATCTTTTTCAGCACTTGTGGAACCACCAAATGTATGCATTTGACTGCCCAGTCAACAGATGTTTAAACACAGAGCGTTGTTATGGTCCCCTTTGCGCCCCTTTTTCTCCGTGTGCCCTTGACGTTTCCGCTAAAATCAGTTCAGAGGCCTGATCCAAATCCAGCACAGACGTGTGAAGAAATCTTTTTCATTTTGAGATCAAGACCAATGCCCTTTACATGTGGTGCCAGGTTTGCCAGTCAGTTTCAGTCTCCCTGTAAAGCTAGGGTTGTGCAGACCCTGTTGACAAATAGCCACCTGGGAAGTGTGGCAAAGAAGTCTTGTCATTTATCTGCATGTGTTGAAAAGGGTCAGCTTGTCCTCGCATTCAGGTCGACCTCTTCTCGGAGACATTGCCAAAGGAAAGACGGAGGGCCTTCTCTCAGAAGTAGAGGTGGACAACGCTTTCCTTGTTGAACGCAAAGCTCAGCTTTTGTGAAATGGCTGCAGAGGCGCACTGCTTGGAAAATTTGACCTGGCCACCTCCGTTTAAGCTCATGCTGTCGACAGAAAACAAAGGTTTTCCTATAAAGTGTGAATCAGGCAGCCTACTTGTGTGTGACGAGCAAAGCCTTCCAAGTTCATTTTGACATGACTTGTCTGTGGATGCAGGTAGCATACTGGCACCTCTTAGCAAGTAGCTGTGACCCCAGTAAGAGGAGAAAACACATTGACTTGTGAGCAACGGAGGGCTCGGCTCCAAAGGCTGGCAGCAGGTTCCACCGAGATTTGAACTCGGATCGCTGGATTCAGAGTCCAGAGTGCTGACCATTACACCATGGAACCTTGAGTTCTTTTAGCCTGCATAAAGCGGACAGTTCTGGATTGGATAGGCTTTTGTAGCCATCAATGTTTAGAACGAGTTTGCTTCCACCGTCTGGGTTGCACGTGTGGTTCCTCGTTAGTATAGTGGCCAGTATCTCCGCCTGTCACGTGGAAGACCGGGGTTCGATTCCCCGACGGGGAGTTTGTCTGCTTTTCTCCAATTCCTCAGGTATTCATCGCACACCATTAATCAGGGGTAGCCTCCAACATCTGCTGGCATTTGCTCCCTCGCACAGGTGGATACCTGCTGGCTGTGCTTTCCCCAAGCAAATATCTCCTACACTGGCAGATGAATGGAGCTTCCAAGAGGCAGGATCTTTGCACACAGCCTCCTGCAATCATGTACTTACACAAGGAACCTGCATTCTTAACCGGGGCGAAGCTGCGCCTGGCTTTCTGGAGCATTCACTGTCTTAGGTGCATGGCCAAAATGCATAGATTGTCTTTTCTGAGCAGTTGCAGATCCAACCCGTGAATACCTCTCACTGCTTGCTCGAACACTTGTGTTAAAACAAACCACTCCTACCCTCCTATTCAGACATACCACAAACTTTGCAATTCTTTCTCAAGGGGAAGCGTTCAAACACCTGTCTTTCGACAAAATATTGCAAATCAGGCCTGCTAAATGCAAACTATGGTCGCTTGTCTAAGTGATGGCGCATTTTTGAAACCCATCTTTTTCAGCACTTGTGGAACCACCAAATGTATGCATTTGACTGCCCAGTCAACAGATGTTTAAACACAGAGCGTTGTTATGGTCCCCTTTGCGCCCCTTTTTCTCCGTGTGCCCTTGACGTTTCCGCTAAAATCAGTTCAGAGGCCTGATCCAAATCCAGCACAGACGTGTGAAGAAATCTTTTTCATTTTGAGATCAAGACCAATGCCCTTTACATGTGGTGCCAGGTTTGCCAGTCAGTTTCAGTCTCCCTGTAAAGCTAGGGTTGTGCAGACCCTGTTGACAAATAGCCACCTGGGAAGTGTGGCAAAGAAGTCTTGTCATTTATCTGCATGTGTTGAAAAGGGTCAGCTTGTCCTCGCATACAGGTCGACCTCTTCTCGGAGACATTGCCAAAGGAAAGACGGAGGGCCTTCTCTCAGAAGTAGAGGTGGACAACGCTTTCCTTGTTGAACGCAAAGCTCAGCTTTTGTGAAATGGCTGCAGAGGCGCACTGCTTGGAAAATTTGACCTGGCCACCTCCGTTTAAGCTCATGCTGTCGACAGAAAACAAAGGTTTTCCTATAAAGTGTGAATCAGGCAGCCTACTTGTGTGTGACGAGCAAAGCCTTCCAAGTTCATTTTGACATGACTTGTCTGTGGATGCAGGTAGCATACTGGCACCTCTTAGCAAGTAGCTGTGACCCCAGTAAGAGGAGAAAACACATTGACTTGTGAGTGACGGAGGGCTCGGCTCCAAAGGCTGGCAGCAGGTTCCACCGAGATTTGAACTTGGATCGCTGGATTCAGAGTCCAGAGTGCTGACCATTACACCATGGAACCTTGAGTTCTTTTAGCCTGCATAAAGCGGACAGTTCTGGATTGGATAGGCTTTTGTAGCCATCAATGTTTAGAACGAGTTTGCTTCCACCGTCTGGGTTTGCACGTGTGGTTCCTCGTTAGTATAGTGGCCAGTATCTCCGCCTGTCACGTGGAAGACCGGGGTTCGATTCCCCGACGGGGAGTTTGTCTGCTTTTCTCCAATTCCTCAGGTATTCATCGCACACCATTAATCGTTCGGTTTTTTTTTTTTTTTTTCTCTCTCTTTTTTCTCTCCCGCTCCCTTCCCCTTTTAGTGTGTTTTATAAAATCAGAATAGTTTAACCCCCCCCTCCCCGACTCGGCGGGGAGAGAGGCAGCGGTTTTAGGAGAGCGATCCGCTTTTTGATAAAAACTAACTCCCGAGCCTTTCGTCGCAGTCTCCTATCTCTCTTCGTAGAGGGGAAGATCATCCTCCCGCTTGCTCCCGCTCTCCCTCCCCGTGAAAGTTTTCTCTCCCTTGGAGGAGAGAGGGATTTTGGGGAGGGATAATCATAGGGGAGTTGATGCCTTGATTTTTGAGAGTTAGGATATCCTATGATCAAGACCCCCTCGCCTTTGGATCCGCCAGGATCTCCTCTCTCTTGATTTCTTCTCTTTTTCGTGTTTCTACCTCTCCTGAATATCTCCCGTCCTTATTTCCCCCCTCCCCCCGTTTCTCTTATTTTGGAGCGCTAGTTAGCTTATAATCTATCAAAAAGGGGGAAAAAAAAAACCCCTAAAAATATAATTTTCCTTTGTTTTTTTGCTTCCTCGTCTTCTTTTCCGTGGGTAGGTCATAAATGGAAAAAAATCTCTTTTTCGTCTTTCTTTCCTCTTTCTTTTGCCCCTCCCCCCTTTTTGTTTGTTTTTTTTTTTTCTCCCCTTCCCCTCCCTCTTTTCCCCCTTTTTTCTTTCCCCCCCCCCTAGGGGTAGCCTCCAACATCTGCTGGCATTTGCTCCCTCGCACAGGTGGATACCTGCTGGCTGTGCTTTCCCCAAGCAAATATCTCCTACACTGGCAGATGAATGGAGCTTCCAAGAGGCAGGATCTTTGCACACAGCCTCCTGCAATCATGTACTTACACAAGGAACCTGCATTCTTAACTGGGGCGAAGCTGCGCCTGGCTTTCTGGAGCATTCACTGTCTTAGGTGCATGGCCAAAATGCATAGATTGTCTTTTCTGAGCAGTTGCAGATCCAACCCGTGAATACCTCTCACTGCTTGCTCGAACACTTGTGTTAAAACAAACCACTCCTACCCTCCTATTCAGACATACCACAAACTTTGCAATTCTTTCTCAAGGGGAAGCGTTCAAACACCTGTCTTTCGACAAAATATTGCAAATCAGGCCTGCTAAATGCAAACTATGGTCGCTTGTCTAAGTGATGGCGCATTTTTGAAACCCATCTTTTTCAGCACTTGTGGAACCACCAAATGTATGCATTTGACTGCCCAGTCAACAGATGTTTAAACACAGAGCGTTGTTATGGTCCCCTTTGCGCCCCTTTTTCTCCGTGTGCCCTTGACGTTTCCGCTAAAATCAGTTCAGAGGCCTGATCCAAATCCAGCACAGACGTGTGAAGAAATCTTTTTCATTTTGAGATCAAGACCAATGCCCTTTACATGTGGTGCCAGGTTTGCCAGTCAGTTTCAGTCTCCCTGTAAAGCTAGGGTTGTGCAGACCCTGTTGACAAATAGCCACCTGGGAAGTGTGGCAAAGAAGTCTTGTCATTTATCTGCATGTGCTGAAAAGGGTCAGCTTGTCCTCGCATACAGGTTGACCTCTTCTCGGAGACATTGCCAAAGGAAAGACGGAGGGCCTTCTCTCAGAAGTAGAGGTGGACAACGCTTTCCTTGTTGAACGCAAAGCTCAGCTTTTGTGAAATGGCTGCAGAGGCGCACTGCTTGGAAAATTTGACCTGGCCACCTCCGTTTAAGCTCATGCTGTCGACAGAAAACAAAGGTTTTCCTATAAAGTGTGAATCAGGCAGCCTACTTGTGTGTGACGAGCAAAGCCTTCCAGGTTCATTTTGACATGACTTGTCTGTGGATGCAGGTAGCATACTGGCACTTCTTAGCAAGTAGCTGTGACCCCAGTAAGAGGAGTGAACTCATTGACTTGTGAGCGACGGAGGGCTCGGCTCCAAAGGCTGGCAGCAGGTTCCACTGAGATTTGAACTCGGATCGCTGGATTCAGAGTCCAGAGTGCTGACCATTACACCATGGAACCTTGAGTTCTTTTAGCCTGCATAAAGCGGACAGTTCTGGATTGGATAGGCTTTTGTAGCCATCAATGTTTAGAACGAGTTTGCTTCCACCGTCTGGGTTTGCACGTGTGGTTCCTCGTTAGTATAGTGGCCAGTATCTCCGCCTGTCACGTGGAAGACCGGGGTTCGATTCCCCGACGGGGAGTTTGTCTGCTTTTCTCCAATTCCTCAGGTATTCATCGCACACCATTAATCAGGGGTAGCCTCCAGCATCTGCTGCCATTTGCTCCCTCGCACAGGTGGATACCTGCTGGCTGTGCTTTCCCCAAGCAAATATCTCCTACACTGGCAGATGAATGGAGCTTCCAAGAGGCAGGATCTTTGCACACAGCCTCCTGCAATCATGTACTTACACAAGGAACCTGCATTCTTAACTGGGGCTAAGCTGCGCCTGGCTTTCTGGAGCATTCACTGTCTTAGGTGCATGGCCAAAATGCATAGATTGTCTTTTCTGAGCAGTTGCAGATCCAACCCGTGAATACCTCTCACTGCTTGCTCGAACACTTGTGTTAAAACAAACCACTCCTACCCTCCTATTCAGACATACCACAAACTTTGCAATTCTTTCTCAAGGGGAAGCGTTCAAACACCTGTCTTTCGACAAAATATTGCAAATCAGGCCTGCTAAATGCAAACTATGGTCGCTTGTCTAAGTGATGGCGCATTTTTTGAAACCCATCTTTTTCAGCACTTGTGGAACCACCAAATGTATGCATTTGACTGCCCAGTCAACAGATGTTTAAACACAGAGCGTTGTTATGGTCCCCTTTGCGCCCCTTTTTCTCCGTGTGCCCTTGACGTTTCCGCTAAAATCAGTTCAGAGGCCTGATCCAAATCCAGCACAGACGTGTGAAGAAATCTTTTTCATTTTGAGATCAAGACCAATGCCCTTTACATGTGGTGCCAGGTTTGCCATTCAGTTTCAGTCTCCCTGTAAAGCTAGGGTTGTGCAGACCCTGTTGACAAATAGCCACCTGGGAAGTGTGGCAAAGAAGTCTTGTCATTTATCTGCATGTGTTGAAAAGGGTCAGCTTGTCCTCGCATACAGGTCGACCTCTTCTCGGAGACATTGCCAAAGGAAAGACGGAGGGCCTTCTCTCAGAAGTAGAGGTGGACAACGCTTTCCTTGTTGAACGCAAAGCTCAGCTTTTGTGAAATGGCTGCAGAGGCGCACTGCTTGGAAAATTTGACCTGGCCACCTCCGTTTAAGCTCATGCTGTCGACAGAAAACAAAGGTTTTCCTAGAAAGTGTGAATCAGGCAGCCTACTTGTGTGTGACGAGCAAAGCCTTCCAAGTTCATTTTGACATGACTTGTCTGTGGATGCAGGTAGCATACTGGCACGCCTTAGCAAGTAGCTGTGACCCCAGTAAGGAGGAGAAAACACATTGACTTGTGAGTGACGGAGGGCTCAGCTCCAAAGGCTGGCAGCAGGTTCCACCGAGATTTGAACTCGGATCGCTGGATTCAGAGTCCAGAGTGCTGACCATTACACCATGGAACCTCTCGGTGAGCACTTCTTTTAGCCTGCATAAAGCGGACAGTTCTGGATTGGATAGGCTTTTGTAGCCATCAATGTTTAGAACGAGTTTGCTTCCACCGTCTGGGATGCACGTGTGGTTCCTCGTTAGTATAGTGGCCAGTATCTCCGCCTGTCACGTGGAAGACCGGGGTTCGATCCCCCGACGGGGAGTTTGTCTGCTTTTCTCCAATTCCTCAGGTATTCATCGCACACCATTAATCAGGGGTAGCCTCCAACATCTGCTGCCATTTGCTCCCTCGCACAGGTATACCTGCTGGCTGTGCTTTCCCCAAGCAAATATCTCCTACACTGGCAGATGAATGGAGCTTCCAAGAGGCAGGATCTTTGCACACAGCCTCCTGCAATCATGTACTTACACAAGGAACCTGCATTCTTAACTGGGGCGAAGCTGCGCCTGGCTTTTTGGAGCATTCACTGTCTTAGGTGCATGGCCAAAATGCATAGATTGTCTTTTCTGAGCAGTTGCAGATCCAACCCGTGAATACCTCTCACTGCTTGCTCGAACACTTGTGTTAAAACAAACCACTCCTACCCTCCTATTCAGACATACCACAAACTTTGCTATTCTTTCTCAAGGGGAAGCGTTCAAACACCTGTCTTTCGACAAAATATTGCAAATCAGGCCTGCTAAATGCAAACTATGGTCGCTTGTCTAAGTGATGGCGCATTTTTGAAACCCATCTTTTTCAGCACTTGTGGAACCACCAAATGTATGCATTTGACTGCCCAGTCAACAGATGTTTAAACACAGAGCGTTGTTATGGTCCCCTTTGCGCCCCTTTTTCTCCGTGTGCCCTTGACGTTTCCGCTTAAAATCAGTTCAGAGGCCTGATCCAAATCCAGCACAGACGTGTGAAGAAATCTTTTTCATTTTGAGATCAAGACCAATGCCCTTTACATGTGGTGCCAGGTTTGCCAGTCAGTTTCAGTCTCCCTGTAAAGCTAGGGTTGTGCAGACCCTGTTGTCAAATAGCCACCTGGGAAGTGTGGCAAAGAAGTCTTGTCATTTATCTGCATGTGTTGAAAAGGGTCAGCTTGTCCTCGCATACAGGTCGACCTCCTCTCGGAGACATTCCCAAAGGAAAGACGGAGGGCCTTCTCTCAGAAGTAGAGGTGGACAACGCTTTCCTCGTTGAACGCAAAGCTCAGCTTTTGTGAAATGGCTGCAGAGGCGCACTGCTTGGAAAATTTGACCTGGCCACCTCCGTTTAAGCTCATGCTGTCGACAGAAAACAAAGGTTTTCCTATAAAGTGTGAATCAGGCAGCCTACTTGTGTGTGACGAGCAAAGCCTTCCAAGTTCATTTTGACATGACTTGTCTGTGGATGTAGGTAGCATACTGGCACCCCTTAGCAAGTGGCTGTGACCCCAGTAAGGAGGAGAAAACACATTGACTTGTGAGTGACGGAGGGGCTCGGCTCCAAAGGCTGGCAGCAGGTTCCACCGAGATTTGAACTCGGATCGCTGGATTCAGAGTCCAGAGTGCTGACCATTACACCATGGAACCTCTGAGCATTCTTTTAGCCTGCATAAAGCGGACAGTTCTGGATTGGATAGGCTTTTGTAGCCATCAATGTTTAGAAGGAGTTTGCTTCCACCGTCTGGGATGCACGTGTGGTTCCTCGTTAGTATAGTGGCCAGTATCTCCGCCTGTCACGTGGAAGACCGGGGTTCGATTCCCCGACGGGGAGTTTGTCTGCTTTTCTCCAATTCCTCAGGTATTCATCGCACACCATTAATCAGGGGTAGCCTCCAACATCTGCTGGCATTTGCTCCCTCGCACAGGTGGATACCTGCTGGCTGGGCTTTCCCCAAACAAATATCTCCTACACTGGCAGATGAATGGAGCTTCCAAGAGGCAGGATCTTTGCACACAGCCTCCTGCAATCATGTACTTACACAAGGAACCTGCATTCTTAACTAGGGCGAAGCTGCGCCTGGCTTTCTGGAGCATTCACTGTCTTAGGTGCATGGCCAAAATGCATAGATTGTCTTTTCTGAGCAGTTGCAGATCCAACCCGTGAATACCTCTCACTGCTTGCTCGAACACTTGTGTTAAAACAAACCACTCCTACCCTCCTATTCAGACATACCACAAACTTTGCAATTCTTTCTCAAGGGGAACCGTTCAAACACCTGTCTTTCGACAAAATATTGCAAATCAGGCCTGCTAAATGCAAACTATGGTCGCTTGTCTAAGTGATGGCGCATTTTTGAAACCCATCTTTTTCAGCACTTATGGAACCACCAAATGTATGCATTTGACTGCCCAGTCAACAGATGTTTAAACACAGAGCGTTGTTATGGTCCCCTTTGCTCCCCTTTTTCTCCATATGCCCTTGACGTTTCCGCTAAAATCAGTTCAGAGGCCTGATCCAAATCCAGCACAGACGTGTGAAGAAATCTTTTTTTCATTTTGAGATCAAGACCAATGCCCTTTACATGTGGTGCCAGGTTTGCCATTCAGTTTCAGTCTCCCTGTAAAGCTAGGGTTGTGCAGACCCTGTTGACAAATAGCCACCTGGGAAGTGTGGCAAAGAAGTCTCGTCATTTATCTGCATGTGTTGAAAAGGGTCAGCTTGTCCTCGCATACAGGTGGACCTCTTCTCGGAGACATTGCCAAAGGAAAGACGGAGGGCCTTCTCTCAGAAGTAGAGGTGGACAACGCTTTCCTCCCTGAACGCAAAGCTCAGCTTTTTGTGAAATGGCTGCAGAGGCGCACTGCTTGGAAAATTTGACCTGGCCACCTCCGTTTAAGCTCATGCTGTCGACAGAAAACAAAGGTTTCCTATAAAGTGTGAATCAGGCAGCCTACTTGTGTGTGACAAGCAAAGCCTTCCAGGTTCATTTTGACATGACCTGTCTGTGGATGCAGGTAGCATACTGGCACCTCTTAGCAAGTAGCTGTGACCCCAGTAAGGAGGGAGAAAACACATTGACTTGTGAGTGACGGAGGGCTGAGCTCCAAAGGCTGGCAGCAGGTTCCACCGAGATTTGAACTCGGATCGCTGGATTCAGAGTCCAGAGTGCTGACCATTACACCATGGAACCTTCGGTGAGCACTTCTTTTAGCCTGCATAAAGCGGGCAGTCCTGGATTGGATAGGCTTTTGTAGCCATCAATGTTTAGAACGAGTTTGCTTCTACCGTCTGGGTTGCACGTGTGGTTCCTCGTTAGTATAGTGGCCAGTATCTCCGCCTGTCACGTGGAAGACCGGGGTTCGATTCCCCGACGGGGAGTTTCTCTGCTTTTCTCTAATTCCTCAGGTATTCATCGCACACCATTAATCAGGGGTAGCCTCCAACATCTGCTGCCATTTGCTCCCTCTCACAGGTATACCTGCTGGCTGCACTTTCCCCAAACAAATATCTCCTACACTGGCAGATGAATGGAGCTTCCAAGAGGCAGCATCTTTGCACACAGCCTCCTGCAATCATGTACTTACACAAGGAACCTGCATTCTTAACTGGGGCGAAGCTGCGCCTGGCTTTTTTGAGCATTCAGTGTCTTAGGTGCATGGCCAACATGCATAGATTGTCTTTTCTGAGCAGTTGCAGAGCCAACCCGTGAATACCTCTCACTGCTTGCTCGAACACTTGTGTTAAAACAAACCACTCCTACCCTCCTATTCAGACATTGCACAAACTTTGCTATTCTTTCTCAAGGGGAACCGTTCAAACACCTGTCTTTCCACAAAATATTGCAAATCAGGCCTGCTAAATGCAAACTATGGTCGCTTGTCTAAGTGATGGCGCATTTTTGAAACCCATCTTTTTCAGCACTTGTGGAACCACCAAATGTATGCATTTGACTGCCCGGTCAACAGATGTTTAAACACAGAGCGTTGTTATGGTCCCCTTTGCTCCCCTTTTTCTCCGTGTGCCCTTGACGTTTCCGCTAAAATCAGTTCAGAGGCCTGATCCGAATCCAGCACAGACGTGTGAAGAAATCTTTTTCGTTTTGAGATCAAGACCAATGCCCTTTATATGTGGTGCCAGGTTTGCCATTCAGTTTCAGTCTCCTGTAAAGCTAGGGTTGTGCAGACCCTGTTGACAAATAGCCACCTGGGAAGTGTGGCAAAGAAGTCTCATCATTTATCTGCATGTGCTGAAAAGGGTCAGCTTGTCCTCGCATTCAGGTCGACCTCCTCTCGGAGACATTCCCAAAGGAAAGACGGAGGGCCTTCTCTCAGAAGTAGAGGTGGACAACGCTTTCCTCCCTGAACGCAAAGCTCAGCTTTTGTGAAATGGCTGCAGAGGCGCACTGCTTGGAAAATTTGACCTGGCCACCTCCGTTTAAGCTCATGCTGTCGACAGAAAACAAAGGTTTTCCTAGAAAGTGTGAATCAGGCAGCCTACTCGTGTGTGACAAGCAAAGCCTTCCAGGTTCATTTTGACATGACCTGTCTGTGGATGCAGGTAGCATACTGGCACGCCTTAGCAAGTAGCTGTGACCCCAGTGAGGAGGAGAAAACACATTGACTTGTGAGTGACGGAGGGCTCGGCTCCAAAGGCTGGCAGCAGGTTCCACCGAGATTTGAACTCGGATCGCTGGATTCAGAGTCCAGAGTGCTGACCATTACACCATGGAACCTCTCGGTGAGCACTTCTTTTAGCCTGCATAAAGCGGGCAGTCCTGGATTGGATAGGCTTTTGTAGCCATCAATGTTTAGAAGGAGTTTGCTTCTACCGTCTGGGTTTGCACGTGTGGTTCCTCGTTAGTATAGTGGCCAGTATCTCCGCCTGTCACGTGGAAGACCGGGGTTCTGATTCCCCGACGGGGAGTTTCTCTGCTTTTCTCTAATTCCTCAGGTATTCATCGCACACCATTAATCAGGGGTAGCCTCCAGCATCTGCTGCCATTGGCTCCCTCTCACAGGTAACCTGCTGGCTGCGCTTTCCCCAAACCAATATCTCCTACACTGGCAGATGAATGGAGCTTCCAAGAAGCAGCATCTTTGCACACAGCCTCCTGCAATCATGTACTTACACAAGGAACCTGCATTCTTAACTGGGGCTAAGCTGCGCCTGGCTTTTTGAGCATTCAGTGTCTTAGGTGCATGGCCAACATGCATAGATTGTCTTTTCTGAGCAGTTGCAGAGCCAACCCGTGAATACCTCTCACTGCTTGCTCGAACACTTGTGTTAAAACAAACCACTCCTACCCTCCTATTCAGACATTGCACAAACTTTGCTATTCTTTCTCAAGGGGAACCGTTCAAACACCTGTCTTTCCACAAAATATTGCAAATCAGGCCTGCTAAATGCAAACTATGGTCGCTTGTCTAAGTGATGGCGCATTTTGAAACCCATCTTTTTCAGCACTTGTGGAACCACCAAATGTATGCATTTGACTGCCCGGTCAACAGATGTTTAAACACAGAGCGTTGTTATGGTCCCCTTTGCTCCCCTTTTTCTCCGTGTGCCCTTGACGTTTCCGCTAAAATCAGTTCAGAGGCCTGATCCGAATCCAGCACAGACGTGTGAAGAAATCTTTTTCGTTTTGAGATCAAGACCAATGCCCTTTATATGTGGTGCCAGGTTTGCCATTCAGTTTCAGTCTCCCTGTAAAGCTAGGGTTGTGCAGACCCTGTTGACAAATAGCCACCTGGGAAGTGTGGCAAAGAAGTCTCATCATTTATCTGCATGTGCTGAAAAGGGTCAGCTTGTCCTCGCATTCAGGTCGACCTCCTCTCGGAGACATTCCCAAAGGAAAGACGGAGGGCCTTCTCTCAGAAGTAGAGGTGGACAACGCTTTCCTCCCTGAACGCAAAGCTCAGCTTTTGTGAAATGGCTGCAGAGGCGCACTGCTTGGAAAATTTGACCTGGCCACCTCCGTTTAAGCTCATGCTGTCGACAGAAAACAAAGGTTTTCCTATAAAGTGTGAATCAGGCAGCCTACTCGTGTGTGACAAGCAAAGCCTTCCAGGTTCATTTTGACATGACCTGTCTGTGGATGCAGGTAGCATACTGGCACGCCTTAGCAAGTAGCTGTGACCCCAGTGAGGAGGAGAAAACACATTGACTTGTGAGTGACGGAGGGCTCAGCTCCAAAGGCTGGCAGCAGGTTCCACCGAGATTTGAACTCGGATCGCTGGATTCAGAGTCCAGAGTGCTGACCATTACACCATGGAACCTCTCGGTGAGCACTTCTTTTAGCCTGCATAAAGCGGACAGTCCTGGATTGGATAGGCTTTTGTAGCCATCAATATTTAGAACGAGTTTGCTTCCACCGTCTGGGATTGCACGTGTGGTTCCTCGTTAGTATAGTGGCCAGTATCTCCGCCTGTCACGTGGAAGACCGGGGTTCGATTCCCCGACGGGGAGTTTGTCTGCTTTTCTCTAATTCCTCAGGTATTCATCGCACACCATTAATCAGGGGTAGCCTCCAGCATCTGCTGCCATTTGCTCCCTCTCACAGGTGGATACCTGCTGGCTGTGCTTTCCCCAAACAAATATCTCCTACACTGGCAGATGAATGGAGCTTCCAAGAAGCAGGATCTTTGCACACAGCCTCCTGCAATCATGTACTTACACAAGGAACCTGCATTCTTAACTGGGGCTAAGCTGCGCCTGGCTTTTTGGAGCATTCACTGTCTTAGGTGCATGGCCAACATGCATAGATTGTCTTTTCTGAGCAGTTGCAGATCCAACCCGTGAATACCTCTCACTGCTTGCTCGAACACTTGTGTTAAAACAAACCACTCCTACCCTCCCTATTCAGACATTCCACAAACTTTGCTATTCTTTCTCAAGGGGAACCGTTCAAACACCTGTCTTTCCACAAAATATTGCAAATCAGGCCTGCTAAATGCAAACTATGGTCGCTTGTCTAAGTGATGGCGCATTTTTGAAACCCATCTTTTTCAGCACTTGTGGAACCACCAAATGTATGCATTTGACTGCCCAGTCAACAGATGTTTAAACACAGAGCGTTGTTATGGTCCCCTTTGCTCCCCTTTTTCTCCGTGTGCCCTTGACGTTTCCGCTAAAATCAGTTCAGAGGCCTGATCCGAATCCAGCACAGACGTGTGAAGAAATCTTTTTCGTTTTGAGATCAAGACCAATGCCCTTTATATGTGGTGCCAGGTTTGCCATTCAGTTTCAGTCTCCCTGTAAAGCTAGGGTTGTGCAGACCCTGTTGACAAATAGCCACCTGGGAAGTGTGGCAAAGAAGTCTCATCATTTATCTGCATGTGTTGAAAAGGGTCAGCTTGTCCTCGCATTCAGGTCGACCTCCTCTCGGAGACATTCCCAAAGGAAAGACGGAGGGCCTTCTCTCAGAAGTAGAGGTGGACAACGCTTTCCTCCTTGAACGCAAAGCTCAGCTTTTGTGAAATGGCTGCAGAGGCGCACTGCTTGGAAAATTTGACCTGGCCACCTCCGTTTAAGCTCATGCTGTCGACAGAAAACAAAGGTTTTCCTAGAAAGTGTGAATCAGGCAGCCTACTTGTGTGTGACAAGCAAAGCCTTCCAGGTTCATTTTGACATGACCTGTCTGTGGATGCAGGTAGCATACTGGCACCCCTTAGCAAGTAGCTGTGACCCCAGTAAGGAGGAGAAAACACATTGACTTGTGAGTGACGGAGGGCTCGGCTCCAAAGGCTGGCAGCAGGTTCCACCGAGATTTGAACTCGGATCGCTGGATTCAGAGTCCAGAGTGCTGACCATTACACCATGGAACCTCTCGGTGAGCACTTTTTAGCCTGCATAAAGCGGGCAGTCCTGGATTGGATAGGCTTTTGTAGCCATCAATGTTTAGAAGGAGTTTGCTTCTACCGTCTGGGTTTGCACGTGTGGTTCCTCGTTAGTATAGTGGCCAGTATCTCCGCCTGTCACGTGGAAGACCGGGGTTCGATTCCCCCGACGGGGAGTTTCTCTGCTTTTCTCTAATTCCTCAGGTATTCATCGCACACCATTAATCAGGGGTAGCCTCCAGCATCTGCTGCCATTGGCTCCCTCTCACAGGTAACCTGCTGGCTGCGCTTTCCCCAAACCAATATCTCCTACACTGGCAGATGAATGGAGCTTCCAAGAAGCAGCATCTTTGCACACAGCCTCCTGCAATCATGTACTTACACAAGGAACCTGCATTCTTAACTGGGGCTAAGCTGCGCCTGGCTTTTTTGAGCATTCAGTGTCTTAGGTGCATGGCCAACATGCATAGATTGTCTTTTCTGAGCAGTTGCAGAGCCAACCCGTGAATACCTCTCACTGCTTGCTCGAACACTTGTGTTAAAACAAACCACTCCTACCCTCCTATTCAGACATTGCACAAACTTTGCTATTCTTTCTCAAGGGGAACCGTTCAAACACCTGTCTTTCCACAAAATATTGCAAATCAGGCCTGCTAAATGCAAACTATGGTCGCTTGTCTAAGTGATGGCGCATTTTTGAAACCCATCTTTTTCAGCACTTGTGGAACCACCAAATGTATGCATTTGACTGCCCGGTCAACAGATGTTTAAACACAGAGCGTTGTTATGGTCCCCTTTGCTCCCCTTTTTCTCCGTGTGCCCTTGACGTTTCCGCTAAAATCAGTTCAGAGGCCTGATCCGAATCCAGCACAGACGTGTGAAGAAATCTTTTCGTTTTGAGATCAAGACCAATGCCCTTTATATGTGGTGCCAGGTTTGCCATTCAGTTTCAGTCTCCCTGTAAAGCTAGGGTTGTGCAGACCCTGTTGACAAATAGCCACCTGGGAAGTGTGGCAAAGAAGTCTTATCATTTATCTGCATGTGCTGAAAAGGGTCAGCTTGTCCTCGCATTCAGGTCGACCTCCTCTCGGAGACATTCCCAAAGGAAAGACGGAGGGCCTTCTCTCAGAAGTAGAGGTGGACAACGCTTTCCTTGTTGAACGCAAAGCTCAGCTTTTGTGAAATGGCTGCAGAGGCGCACTGCTTGGAAAATTTGACCTGGCCACCTCCGTTTAAGCTCATGCTGTCGACAGAAAACAAAGGTTTTCCTATAAAGTGTGAATCAGGCAGCCTACTTGTGTGTGACAAGCAAAGCCTTCCAGGTTCATTTTGACATGACCTGTCTGTGGATGTAGGTAGCATACTGGCACCTCTTAGCAAGTAGCTGTGACCCCAGTGAGGAGGAGAAAACACATTGACTTGTGAGTGACGGAGGGCTCGGCTCCAAAGGCTGGCAGCAGGTTCCACTGAGATTTGAACTCGGATCGCTGGATTCAGAGTCCAGAGTGCTGACCATTACACCATGGAACCTCTGTGAGCACTTCTTTTAGCCTGCATAAAGCGGGCAGTTCTGGATTGGATAGGCTTTTGTAGCCATCAATGTTTAGAGGAGTTTGCTTCCACCGTCTGGGTTTGCACGTGTGGTTCCTCGTTAGTATAGTGGCCAGTATCTCCGCCTGTCACGTGGAAGACCGGGGTTCGATTCCCCGACGGGGAGTTTCTCTGCTTTTCTCCAATTCCTCAGGTATTCATCGCACACCATTAATCAGGGGTAGCCTCCAGCATCTGCTGCCATTTGCTCCCTCGCACAGGTGGAGACCTGCTGGCTGCTCTTTCCCCAAACAAATATCTCCTACACTGGCAGATGAATGGAGCTTCCAAGAAGCAGGATCTTTGCACACAGCCTCCTGCAATCATGTACTTACACAAGGAACCTGCATTCTTAACCGGGGCGAAGCTGCGCCTGGCTTTTTGGAGCATTCAGTGTCTTAGGTGCATGGCCAACATGCATAGATTGTCTTTTCTGAGCAGTTGCAGATCCAACCCGTGAATACCTCTCACTGCTTGCTCGAACACTTGTGTTAAAACAAACCACTCCTACCCTCCTATTCAGACATTCCACAAACTTTGCAATTCTTTCTCAAGGGGAACCGTTCAAACACCTGTCTTTCCACAAAATATTGCAAATCAGGCCTGCTAAATGCAAACTATGGTCGCTTGTCTAAGTGATGGCGCATTTTTGAAACCCATCTTTTTCAGCACTTGTGGAACCACCAAATGTATGCATTTGACTGCCCAGTCAACAGATGTTTAAACACAGAGCGTTGTTATGGTCCCCTTTGCTCCCCTTTTTCTCCGTGTGCCCTTGACGTTTCCGCTAAAATCAGTTCAGAGGCCTGATCCAAATCCAGCACAGACGTGTGAAGAAATCTTTTTCATTTTGAGATCAAGACCAATGCCCTTTACATGTGGTGCCAGGTTTGCCAGTCAGTTTCAGTCTCCCTGTAAAGCTAGGGTTGTGCAGACCCTGTTGACAAATAGCCACCTGGGAAGTGTGGCAAAGAAGTCTTGTCATTTATCTGCATGTGTTGAAAAGGGTCAGCTTGTCCTCGCATACAGGTTGACCTCTTCTCGGAGACATTGCCAAAGGAAAGACGGAGGGCCTTCTCTCAGAAGTAGAGGTGGACAACGCTTTCCTTGTTGAACGCAAAGCTCAGCTTTTGTGAAATGGCTGCAGAGGCGCACTGCTTGGAAAATTTGACCTGGCCACCTCCGTTTAAGCTCATGCTGTCGACAGAAAACAAAGGTTTTCCTAGAAAGTGTGAATCAGGCAGCCTACTTGTGTGTGACAAGCAAAGCCTTCCAGGTTCATTTTGACATGACTTGTCTGTGGATGTAGGTAGCATACTGGCACCTCTTAGCAAGTAGCTGTGACCCCAGTAAGAGGAGAAAACACATTGACTTGTGAGTGACGGAGGGCTCGGCTCCAAAGGCTGGCAGCAGGTTCCACTGAGATTTGAACTCGGATCGCTGGATTCAGAGTCCAGAGTGCTGACCATTACACCATGGAACCTCTCGGTGAGCACTTCTTTTAGCCTGCATAAAGCGGACAGTTCTGGATTGGATAGGCTTTTGTAGCCATCAATGTTTAGAACGAGTTTGCTTCTACCGTCTGGGATTGCATGTGTGGTTCCTCGTTAGTATAGTGGCCAGTATCTCCGCCTGTCACGTGGAAGACCGGGGTTTGATTCCCCGACGGGGAGTTTGTCTGCTTTTCTCCAATTCCTCAGGTATTCATCGCACACCATTAATCAGGGGTAGCCTCCAACATCTGCTGGCATTTGCTCCCTCTCACAGGTGGATACCTGCTGGCTGTGCTTTCCCCAAGCAAATATCTCCTACACTGGCAGATGAATGGAGCTTCCAAGAGGCAGGATCTTTGCACACAGCCTCCTGCAATCATGTACTTACACAAGGAACCTGCATTCTTAACCGGGGCGAAGCTGCGCCTGGCTTTCTGGAGCATTCACTGTCTTAGGTGCATGGCCAATATGGATAGATTGTCTTTTCCGAGCAGTTGCAGATCCAACCCGTGAATACCTCTCACTGCTTGCTTGAACACTTGTGTTAAAACAAACCACTCCTACCCTCCCTATTCAGACATACCACAAACTTTGCAATTCTTTCTCAAGGGGAAGCGTTCAAACACCTGTCTTTCGACAAAATATTGCAAATCAGGCCTGCTAAATGCAAACTATGGTCGCTTGTCTAAGTGATGGCGCATTTTTGAAACCCATCTTTTTCAGCACTTGTGGAACCACCAAATGTATGCATTTGACTGCCCAGTCAACAGATGTTTAAACACAGAGCGTTGTTATGGTCCCCCTTTGCTCCCCTTTTTCTCCGTGTGCCCTTGACGTTTCCGCTAAAATCAGTTCAGAGGCCTGATCCAAATCCAGCACAGACGTGTGAAGAAATCTTTTTCATTTTGAGATCAAGACCAATGCCCTTTACATGTGGTGCCAGGTTTGCCAGTCAGTTTCAGTCTCCCTGTAAAGCTAGGGTTGTGCAGACCCTGTTGACAAATAGCCACCTGGGAAGTGTGGCAAAGAAGTCTTGTCATTTATCTGCATGTGTTGAAAAGGGTCAGCTTGTCCTCGCATACAGGTTGACCTCTTCTCGGAGACATTGCCAAAGGAAAGACGGAGGGCCTTCTCTCAGAAGTAGAGGTGGACAACGCTTTCCTTGTTGAGCCTAAAGCTCAGCTTTTGTGAAATGGCTGCAGAGGCACACTGCTTGGAAAATTTGACCTGGCCACCTCCGTTTAAGCTCATGCTGTCGACAGAAAACAAAGGTTTTCCTATAAAGTGTGAATCAGGCAGCCTACTTGTGTGTGACGAGCAAAGCCTTCCAAGTTCATTTTGACATGACTTGTCTGTGGATGTAGGTAGCATACTGGCACGCTCTTAGCAAGTAGCTGTGACCCCAGTAAGGAGGAGAAAACACATTGACTTGTGAGTGACGGAGGGCTCGGCTCCAAAGGCTGGCAGCAGGTTCCACTGAGATTTGAACTCGGATCGCTGGATTCAGAGTCCAGAGTGCTGACCATTACACCATGGAACCTCTCGGTGAGCACTTCTTTTAGCCTGCATAAAGCGGACAGTTCTGGATTGGATAGGCTTTTGTAGCCATCAATGTTTAGAACGAGTTTGCTTCCACCGTCTGGGATTGCACGTGTGGTTCCTCGTTAGTATAGTGGCCAGTATCTCCGCCTGTCACGTGGAAGACCGGGGTTCGATTCCCCGACGGGGAGTTTGTCTGCTTTTCTCCAATTCCTCAGGTATTCATCGCACACCATTAATCAGGGGTAGCCTCCAACATCTGCTGGCATTTGCTCCTCTCACAGGTGGATACCTGCTGGCTGTGCTTTCCCCAAGCAAATATCTCCTACACTGGCAGATGAATGGAGCTTCCAAGAGGCAGGATCTTTGCACACAGCCTCCTGCAATCATGTACTTACACAAGGAACCTGCATTCTTAACTGGGGCGAAGCTGCGCCTGGCTTTCTGGAGCATTCACTGTCTTAGGTGCATGGCCAAAATGCATAGATTGTCTTTTCTGAGCAGTTGCAGAGCCAACCCGTGAATACCTCTCACTGCTTGCTTGAACACTTGTGTTAAAACAAACCACTCCTACCCTCCTATTCAGACATTCCACAAACTTTGCTATTCTTTCTCAAGGGGAACCGTTCAAACACCTGTCTTTCCACAAAATATTGCAAATCAGGCCTGCTAAATGCAAACTATGGTCGCTTGTCTAAGTGATGGCGCATTTTTTGAAACCCATCTTTTTCAGCACTTGTGGAACCACCAAATGTATGCATTTGACTGCCCGGTCAACAGATGTTTAAACACAGAGCGTTGTTATGGTCCCCTTTGCTCCCCTTTTTCTCCGTGTGCCCTTGACGTTTCCGCTAAAATCAGTTCAGAGGCCTGATCCGAATCCAGCACAGACGTGTGAAGAAATCTTTTTTGTTTTGAGATCAAGACCAATGCCCTTTATATGTGGTGCCAGGTTTGCCATTCAGTTTCAGTCTCCCTGTAAAGCTAGGGTTGTGCAGACCCTGTTGACAAATAGCCACCTGGGAAGTGTGGCAAAGAAGTCTTGTCATTTATCTGCATGTGTTGAAAAGGGGTCAGCTTGTCCTCGCATACAGGTTGACCTCCTCTCGGAGACATTGCCAAAGGAAAGACGGAGGGCCTTCTCTCAGAAGTAGAGGTGGACAACGCTTTCCTCCCTGAACGCAAAGCTCAGCTTTTGTGAAATGGCTGCAGAGGCGCACTGCTTGGAAAATTTGACCTGGCCACCTCCGTTTAAGCTCATGCTGTCGACAGAAAACAAAGGTTTTCCTATAAAGTGTGAATCAGGCAGCCTACTTGTGTGTGACAAGCAAAGCCTTCCAAGTTCATTTTGACATGACCTGTCTGTGGATGCAGGTAGCATACTGGCACCTCTTAGCAAGTAGCTGTGACCCCAGTAAGGAGGAGAAAACACATTGACTTGTGAGTGACGGAGGGCTCAGCTCCAAAGGCTGGCAGCAGGTTCCACCGAGATTTGAACTCGGATCGCTGGATTCAGAGTCCAGAGTGCTGACCATTACACCATGGAACCTTCGGTGAGCACTTCTTTTAGCCTGCATAAAGCGGACAGTTCTGGATTGGATAGGCTTTTGTAGCCATCAATGTTTAGAACGAGTTTGCTTCCACCGTCTGGGATGCACGTGTGGTTCCTCGTTAGTATAGTGGCCAGTATCTCCGCCTGTCACGTGGAAGACCGGGGGTTCGATTCCCCGACGGGGAGTTTGTCTGCTTTTTCTCCAATTCCTCAGGTATTCATCGCACACCATTAATCAGGGGTAGCCTCCAACATCTGCTGGCATTTGCTCCCTCTCACAGGTGGATACCTGCTGGCTGCGCTTTCCCCAAACCAATATCTCCTACACTGGCAGATGAATGGAGCTTCCAAGAAGCAGGATCTTTGCACACAGCCTCCTGCAATCATGTACTTATACAAGGGGGGGGGGGGGGGGGGGGGGGGGGGGGGGGGGGGGGGGGGGGGGGAGCCTGCATTCTTAACTCGGGCTAAGCTGCACCTGGCTTTCTGCAGCATTCACTGTCTTAGGTGCATGGCCAACATGCATAGATTGTCTTTTCTGAGCAGTTGCAGAGCCAACCCGTGAATACCTCTCACTGCTTGCTCGAACACTTGTGTTAAAACAAACCACTCCTACCCTCCTATTCAGACATACCACAAACTTTGCAATTCTTTCTCAAGGGGAAGCATTCAAACACCTGTCTTTCCACAAAATATTGCAAATCAGGCCTGCTAAATGCAAACTATGGTCGCTTGTCTAAGTGATGGCGCATTTTTGAAACCCATCTTTTTCAGCACTTGTGGAACCACCAAATGTATGCATTTGACTGCCCAGTCAACAGATGTTTAAACACAGAGCGTTGTTATGGTCCCCTTTGCTCCCCTTTTTCTCCGTGTGCCCTTGACGTTTCCGCTAAAATCAGTTCAGAGGCCTGATCCAAATCCAGCACAGACGTGTGAAGAAATCTTTTTCATTTTGAGATCAAGACCAATGCCCTTTACATGTGGTGCCAGGTTTGCCAGTCAGTTTCAGTCTCCCTGTAAAGCTAGGGGTTGTGCAGACCCTGTTGACAAATAGCCACCTAGGAAGTGTGGCAAAGAAGTCTTGTCATTTATCTGCATGTGTTGAAAAGGGTCAGCTTGTCCTCGCATTCAGGTCGACCTCTTCTCGGAGACATTCCCAAAGGAAAGACGGAGGGCCTTCTCTCAGAAGTAGAGGTGGACAACGCTTTCCTTGTTGAACGCAAAGCTCAGCTTTTGTGAAATGGCTGCAGAGGCGCACTGCTTAGAAAATTTGACCTGGCCACCTCCGTTTAAGCTCATGCTGTCGACAGAAAACAAAGGTTTTCCTATAAAGTGTGAATCAGGCAGCCTACTCGTGTGTGACAGCCAAGCCTTCCAGGTTCATTTTGACATGACTTGTCTGTGGATGCAGGTAGCATACTGGCACGCCTTAACCAAGTAGCTGTGACCCCAGTGAGGAGGAGAAAGCACTTTGACTTGTGAGTGACGGAGGGCTCGTCTCCAAAGGCTGGCAGCTGGTTCCACCGAGATTTGAACTCGGATTGCTGGATTCAGAGTCCAGAGTGCTGACCATTACACCATGGAACCTCTCGGTGAGCACTTCTTTTAGCCTGCATAAAGCGGACAGTCCTGGATTGGATAGGCTTTTGTAGCCATCAATGTTTAGAACGAGTTTGCTTCCACCGTCTGGGATGCACGTGTGGTTCCTCGTTAGTATAGTGGCCAGTATCTCCGCCTGTCACGTGGAAGACCGGGGTTCGATTCCCCGACGGGGAGTTTGTCTGCTTTTTCTCCAATTCCTCAGGTATTCATCGCACACCATTAATCAGGGGTAGCCTCCAACATCTGCTGGCATTTGCTCCCTCGCACAGGTGGATACCTGCTGGCTGTGCTTTCCCCAAGCAAATATCTCCTACACTGGCAGATGAATGGAGCTTCCAAGAGGCAGGATCTTTGCACACAGCCTCCTGCAATCATGTACTTACACAAGGAACCTGCATTCTTAACTGGGGCGAAGCTGCGCCTGGCTTTCTGGAGCATTCACTGTCTTAGGTGCATGGCCAAAATGCATAGATTGTCTTTTCTGAGCAGTTGCAGATCCAACCCGTGAATACCTCTCACTGCTTGCTTGAACACTTGTGTTAAAACAAACCACTCCTACCCTCCTATTCAGACATACCACAAACTTTGCAATTCTTTCTCAAGGGGAAGCGTTCAAACACCTGTCTTTCGACAAAATATTGCAAATCAGGCCTGCTAAATGCAAACTATGGTCGCTTGTCTAAGTGATGGCGCATTTTTGAAACCCATCTTTTTCAGCACTTGTGGAACCACCAAATGTATGCATTTGACTGCCCAGTCAACAGATGTTTAAACACAGAGCGTTGTTATGGTCCCCTTTGCGCCCCTTTTTCTCCGTGTGCCCTTGACGTTTCCGCTAAAATCAGTTCAGAGGCCTGATCCAAATCCAGCACAGACGTGTGAAGAAATCTTTTTCATTTTGAGATCAAGACCAATGCCCTTTACATGTGGTGCCAGGTTTGCCAGTCAGTTTCAGTCTCCCTGTAAAGCTAGGGTTGTGCAGACCCTGTTGACAAATAGCCACCTGGGAAGTGTGGCAAAGAAGTCTTGTCATTTATCTGCATGTGTTGAAAAGGGTCAGCTTGTCCTCGCATTCAGGTCGACCTCTTCTCGGAGACATTGCCAAAGGAAAGACGGAGGGCCTTCTCTCAGAAGTAGAGGTGGACAACGCTTTCCTTGTTGAACGCAAAGCTCAGCTTTTGTGAAATGGCTGCAGAGGCGCACTGCTTGGAAAATTTGACCTGGCCACCTCCGTTTAAGCTCATGCTGTCGACAGAAAACAAAGGTTTTCCTATAAAGTGTGAATCAGGCAGCCTACTTGTGTGTGACGAGCAAAGCCTTCCAAGTTCATTTTGACATGACTTGTCTGTGGATGCAGGTAGCTGTGACCCCAGTAAGAGGAGAAAACACATTGACTTGTGAGCGACGGAGGGCTCGTCTCCAAAGGCTGGCAGCAGGTTCCACCGAGATTTGAACTCGGACTGCTGGATTCAGAGCCCAGAGTGCTGACCATTACACCATGGAACCTTGAGTTCTTTTAGCCTGCATAAAGCGGACAGTTCTGGATTGGATAGGCTTTTGTAGCCATCAATGTTTAGAACGAGTTTGCTTCCACCGTCTGGGTTTGCACGTGTGGTTCCTCGTTAGTATAGTGGCCAGTATCTCCGCCTGTCACGTGGAAGACCGGGGTTCGATTCCCCGACGGGGAGTTTGTCTGCTTTTCTCCAATTCCTCAGGTATTCATCGCACACCATTAATCAGGGGTAGCCTCCAACATCTGCTGGCATTTGCTCCCTCGCACAGGTGGATACCTGCTGGCTGTGCTTTCCCCAAGCAAATATCTCCTACACTGGCAGATGAATGGAGCTTCCAAGAGGCAGGATCTTTGCACACAGCCTCCTGCAATCATGTACTTACACAAGGAACCTGCATTCTTAACCGGGGCGAAGCTGCACCTGGCTTTCTGCAGCATTCACTGTCTTAGGTGCATGGCCAAAATGCATAGATTGTCTTTTCTGAGCATTTGCAGATCCAACCCGTGAATACCTCTCACTGCTTGCTTGAACACTTGTGTTAAAACAAACCACTCCTACCCTCCTATTCAGACATACCACAAACTTTGCAATTCTTTCTCAAGGGGAAGCGTTCAAACACCTGTCTTTCGACAAAATATTGCAAATCAGGCCTGCTAAATGCAAACTATGGTCGCTTGTCTAAGTGATGGCGCATTTTTGAAACCCATCTTTTTCAGCACTTGTGGAACCACCAAATGTATGCATTTGACTGCCCAGTCAACAGATGTTTAAACACAGAGCGTTGTTATGGTCCCCTTTGCGCCCCTTTTTCTCCGTGTGCCCTTGACGTTTCCGCTAAAATCAGTTCAGAGGCCTGATCCAAATCCAGCACAGACGTGTGAAGAAATCTTTTTCATTTTGAGATCAAGACCAATGCCCTTTACATGTGGTGCCAGGTTTGCCAGTCAGTTTCAGTCTCCCTGTAAAGCTAGGGTTGTGCAGACCCTGTTGACAAATAGCCACCTGGGAAGTGTGGCAAAGAAGTCTTGTCATTTATCTGCATGTGTTGAAAAGGGTCAGCTTGTCCTCGCATTCAGGTCGACCTCTTCTCGGAGACATTGCCAAAGGAAAGACGGAGGGCCTTCTCTCAGAAGTAGAGGTGGACAACGCTTTCCTTGTTGAACGCAAAGCTCAGCTTTTGTGAAATGGCTGCAGAGGCGCACTGCTTGGAAAATTTGACCTGGCCACCTCCGTTTAAGCTCATGCTGTCGACAGAAAACAAAGGTTTTCCTATAAAGTGTGAATCAGGCAGCCTACTTGTGTGTGACGAGCAAAGCCTTCCAAGTTCATTTTGACATGACTTGTCTGTGGATGCAGGTAGCTGTGACCCCAGTAAGAGGAGAAAACACATTGACTTGTGAGCGACGGAGGGCTCGTCTCCAAAGGCTGGCAGCAGGTTCCACCGAGATTTGAACTCGGACTGCTGGATTCAGAGCCCAGAGTGCTGACCATTACACCATGGAACCTTGAGTTCTTTTAGCCTGCATAAAGCGGACAGTTCTGGATTGGATAGGCTTTTGTAGCCATCAATGTTTAGAACGAGTTTGCTTCCACCGTCTGGGTTTGCACGTGTGGTTCCTCGTTAGTATAGTGGCCAGTATCTCCGCCTGTCACGTGGAAGACCGGGGTTCGATTCCCCGACGGGGAGTTTGTCTGCTTTTCTCCAATTCCTCAGGTATTCATCGCACACCATTAATCAGGGGTAGCCTCCAACATCTGCTGGCATTTGCTCCCTCGCACAGGTGGATACCTGCTGGCTGTGCTTTCCCCAAGCAAATATCTCCTACACTGGCAGATGAATGGAGCTTCCAAGAGGCAGGATCTTTGCACACAGCCTCCTGCAATCATGTACTTACACAAGGAACCTGCATTCTTAACCGGGGCGAAGCTGCACCTGGCTTTCTGCAGCATTCACTGTCTTAGGTGCATGGCCAAAATGCATAGATTGTCTTTTCTGAGCAGTTGCAGATCCAACCCGTGAATACCTCTCACTGCTTGCTCGAACACTTGTGTTAAAACAAACCACTCCTACCCTCCTATTCAGACATACCACAAACTTTGCAATTCTTTCTCAAGGGGAAGCGTTCAAACACCTGTCTTTCGACAAAATATTGCAAATCAGGCCTGCTAAATGCAAACTATGGTCGCTTGTCTAAGTGATGGCGCATTTTTGAAACCCATCTTTTTCAGCACTTGTGGAACCACCAAATGTATGCATTTGACTGCCCAGTCAACAGATGTTTAAACACAGAGCGTTGTTATGGTCCCCTTTGCGCCCCTTTTTCTCCGTGTGCCCTTGACGTTTCCGCTAAAATCAGTTCAGAGGCCTGATCCAAATCCAGCACAGACGTGTGAAGAAATCTTTTTCATTTTGAGATCAAGACCAATGCCCTTTACATGTGGTGCCAGGTTTGCCAGTCAGTTTCAGTCTCCCTGTAAAGCTAGGGTTGTGCAGACCCTGTTGACAAATAGCCACCTGGGAAGTGTGGCAAAGAAGTCTTGTCATTTATCTGCATGTGTTGAAAAGGGTCAGCTTGTCCTCGCATTCAGGTCGACCTCTTCTCGGAGACATTGCCAAAGGAAAGACGGAGGGCCTTCTCTCAGAAGTAGAGGTGGACAACGCTTTCCTTGTTGAACGCAAAGCTCAGCTTTTGTGAAATGGCTGCAGAGGCGCACTGCTTGGAAAATTTGACCTGGCCACCTCCGTTTAAGCTCATGCTGTCGACAGAAAACAAAGGTTTTCCTATAAAGTGTGAATCAGGCAGCCTACTTGTGTGTGACGAGCAAAGCCTTCCAAGTTCATTTTGACATGACTTGTCTGTGGATGCAGGTAGCATACTGGCACCTCTTAGCAAGTAGCTGTGACCCCAGTAAGAGGAGAAAACACATTGACTTGTGAGCGACGGAGGGCTCGTCTCCAAAGGCTGGCAGCAGGTTCCACCGAGATTTGAACTCGGACTGCTGGATTCAGAGTCCAGAGTGCTGACCATTACACCATGGAACCTTGAGTTCTTTTAGCCTGCATAAAGCGGACAGTTCTGGATTGGATAGGCTTTTGTAGCCATCAATGTTTAGAACGAGTTTGCTTCCACCGTCTGGGTTTGCACGTGTGGTTCCTCGTTAGTATAGTGGCCAGTATCTCCGCCTGTCACGTGGAAGACCGGGGTTCGATTCCCCGACGGGGAGTTTGTCTGCTTTTCTCCAATTCCTCAGGTATTCATCGCACACCATTAATCAGGGGTAGCCTCCAACATCTGCTGGCATTTGCTCCCTCGCACAGGTGGATACCTGCTGGCTGTGCTTTCCCCAAGCAAATATCTCCTACACTGGCAGATGAATGGAGCTTCCAAGAGGCAGGATCTTTGCACACAGCCTCCTGCAATCATGTACTTACACAAGGAACCTGCATTCTTAACCGGGGCGAAGCTGCACCTGGCTTTCTGCAGCATTCACTGTCTTAGGTGCATGGCCAAAATGCATAGATTGTCTTTTCTGAGCAGTTGCAGATCCAACCCGTGAATACCTCTCACTGCTTGCTCGAACACTTGTGTTAAAACAAACCACTCCTACCCTCCTATTCAGACATACCACAAACTTTGCAATTCTTTCTCAAGGGGAAGCGTTCAAACACCTGTCTTTCGACAAAATATTGCAAATCAGGCCTGCTAAATGCAAACTATGGTCGCTTGTCTAAGTGATGGCGCATTTTTGAAACCCATCTTTTTCAGCACTTGTGGAACCACCAAATGTATGCATTTGACTGCCCAGTCAACAGATGTTTAAACACAGAGCGTTGTTATGGTCCCCTTTGCGCCCCTTTTTCTCCGTGTGCCCTTGACGTTTCCGCTAAAATCAGTTCAGAGGCCTGATCCAAATCCAGCACAGACGTGTGAAGAAATCTTTTTCATTTTGAGATCAAGACCAATGCCCTTTACATGTGGTGCCAGGTTTGCCAGTCAGTTTCAGTCTCCCTGTAAAGCTAGGGTTGTGCGGAACCTGTTGACAAATAGCGACCTGGGAAGTGTGGCAAAGAAGTCTCATCATTTATCTGCATGTGTTGAAAAGGGTCAGCTTGTCCTCGCATACAGGTTGACC
>JALJCO010002008.1:0-12500 GCA_023101725.1 Atherinomorus stipes | reverse complement strand
CTGGGCTGGTGTTGAGGGAGGAGCTGGCGTTTAGCATCTTGGCTCGGGACTTCACGTAACGGGAAATGTGAAGCTTGGTGGTGGGATGCAGCAGACTGTTGGGGTCCCCTGCAGACAGATTCATCATCTCTGCGTACTCCTGGTCCACCAGCTTCAGCAGGTCCTTCTGCCCGCGGTGCTTCTGCAGCAAGCGGTCGATAGCTGCGACCATGGGTGGTGTCCACCGTGTGTGGTCCAGGACGAACACACGCCCACCGGTCTTAATGGGACCCACACGGGCACTCCTGGGCGACGGCTGCAGCAGTAGGCGGAGTGGAGGTGCAGTTTCTGGTTCCAGAAGAAAAGAAGGAGGATTGAGATGATGTAAACAATAAGATAATGAAACAACGCATGGCTACGGGCTCCATCTGCTTACCCATCACAGCTGGAAGAGCTCCTACCACCATGTCCTCCTGTTTCTGACCAGGAGCAGGAGGAGGAGGGACACAGGGGGGAGGCCAGCTGGAGGAGGCTGTCCAGTTTCCCTGACCAGGACCAGGAGCAAGGAGCTGGGGGACCAGGACCAGGAGGAGGTCCAAATGGACCAGGAGAAGGGGGGGGGAGGGAAGAGGCAGAGGAGAGGCCAGGAGAAGGACCAGGAGGAGGAGGACCAGGAGGAGAGGCCAGGAGAAGGACCAGGAGGAGGCCAGAGGGGGGGGGCAGGGGGGAGGGGGCAGGAGAAGGCAGGAGGAGGGGGCAGGGGGGAGGGCCGAGAGCCGGCTGGGAGAAGGACCAGGAAGGGAGGTCCAGGAGGAGGAGGACCAAGAGCAGGAGGTCCAGGAGAAGGACCAGGAGGAGGTCCAGGAGGAGGAGGACCAGGAGCGAGAGGTCCAGGAGAAGGACCAGGAGGAGGTCCAGGAGGAGGAGGACCAGGAGCGGGAGGTCCAGGAGGTCCAAGATCAGGGAGTCCAGGAGGAGGAGGACCAAGAGCAGGAGGTCCAGGCGGAGGATTGGGAGGAGGGTAGAATGGTACAGGCCCCGCTTCCTCGTCTCTCTTCTGGGTCCGGTGCTTGTCCCAGTCCAGAGGGACGGGACGACAGCCGGGCTCGCAGTACTCCAACCCGAACCGCTCGCCCGTGTCCCTGGCTGAGAGGAGAAGTGCCGGGTACTTTGCCTGTCCAGTCACCCGCCTTGAGGCAGAGTTCAGCTCCACAATCAGCGCTGGATCGAAGACAGCCGGCAGGACCAGGCACGGCTGTTTCAGGTCCACCAACCTCTGGTAGTTCCACCGGGCAACACCAGTCATTCCCTGCGCCTGGAACAGCTCTGGAGAGACCTGGGTGCCGGTGATCCACTGGGCCTGGTGGAAGTGGTACCCCTCCTGCTGGGATGTTCCACGGACTGGGATCCAGATGGGGACTTTGGCACCCTCACCAGGAACGTGGTTCAGCTGCAGAGTTCCACCACTCCTGTACATGATCCCCTCTTTTAGCTCCGGGTTGCTGAGGCAGCCGTGGAGCACATGGACCCTCTGAATCCGCCAGGTCTTAAGCTTTTTTTTTTTTTTTTTTTTTTTTTTTTTTTTTTTTTCTTTTTTTTTTTTTTTTTTTTTTTTTTCTTTTTCCTTTGCTTCTTTTTTTTTATTTTTATAATAGAAGTTATGCTTCCATCCTTCCCCTCCCTTTCCCTTTTTTCTTTCATTTTCTTTCTCCCCTCTTCTCTTTATAATTCTTCCCCCCCCCCCCCCCCCTTTTATTTAATAAAAAAAAGAATCAAACATGAAAATTCATTCTTTCTAACAATAATTAATTAATTATCTACTTATCTTCTTTATTCCCTACTTATTCCCTTTTTACTTCTATTTTTTATTTAGTTGTTGCCTACCTTCTTTCTAATAAACACAAAAAAAACACCCCGTTGTTACAATATTATTTATATTTTTAAGAAGATTCCCAAATCCCTCTTTTCTTCTTTTTTTTTTTTTGTTATTATATGTTTAAGAAAAAAAGGGAAAACCCCCATTTTTCAAAAGGACAAAAATAATCGGGTTTTCAGTGGAAGGAGGCCTTTAAGCATGGTGGACTTGAACAGAGGGACGTTGTCCGGATCTGTGGCCAGGTGGAAATGCTTTAGGACCTTTTCCACTCTGTCCAGGAGCTCCATTGGTGTTGGGATGCGGGTTCTGCAGTGCTCCCGGATATGCTGCTTGGTGGGGTTAGGAGGATGGATCCCACAGAACCTGCAAGCCTCCCGGAGCCTCTGAAGATCTTCCTGATCCACAATAGTGAATGCTGCCGAGAGCATCTGGCAAAACGTACTGTTAACATACCCAGCCATCACCGCGTCTCAAGACGTCTTAAGATGTCTAGATAAGCAGAATCAAGACGTCTCAAGACATTTCTGCACATCAAGATGTCTTAAGACATCTTAAGACAAAAATCTGAAGACATGCACTCATGTCTTAAGACATGCAAGGGCAGAACATGGGATGCTGTCAGACATCATTTTGTGTCTTGAAGACATTGAGTGTCTTGAGACGTCTTAAGACAGAATTTTGTCTTGAAGACATTGAGTGTCTTGAGACATCTTAAGACAGAATTTTGTGTCTTGAAGACATTGAGTGTCTTGAGACATCTTAAGACAGAATTTTGTGTCTTGAAGACATTGAGTGTCTTGAGACGTTTTAAGACATAATTTTGTGTCTTGAAGACATTGAGTGTCTTGAGACGTCTTAAGACATAATTTTGTGTCTTGAAGACATTGAGTGTCTTGAGACGTCTTAAGACATAATTTTCTTGTTTTAAGACATTCAGATCTTAAGATATGTAGCTTGTCTCAAAACATCAAGCTGTCTTGTTTCAACTGGAGTTTTATAAAGGCGATAATTTTGCCTACTTATAGTTTTCCTTTAATATCTTATATTATTGGAGTTTTAAATGATGACTACACACACGTGCATGCACGCACACACATACACGTGCACACCACACACACACACACACACACACACACAGGTAATTTAATGTAATCATTTTCTAAACATAATCATGTTAACATAATCATTCTATACATACTATGTACAATATTGCAATACACTATGTACTATTGTATGTACTGTTTTTTTTGAGTAATTTTTTTGTTTTATTTAGTTTTGTTCACACTCTCTTTGGTTTTCCTTCCTCTTTTTTTTCTTTCCTTTTCTTTCATTCCTCTATTTCCTTTAGTTTAATTATAATTTATCCCCTCCTTTTTTTTTTTCTTTTATTTTTTCTTCCTATAATTTCTCTCTTCCTCATTAGAGGGGGGGGGGGTTTCTAGGAGAGAGGAGGGGTTTTTTTTATTTGTTTTTTATTATTTTATATTTAATTTTATATGTTAATTGAGATGATGACTCTAATTAATTTTTTTCTTTTATTTTTTTTTTCAGAAAAACATACTAAAATTTTATTTTTTCTCTCATTCACTTCCTCATCTCACAATATATTATATCCAAACCCATAATTTTTTTCTTTTGCATTTTCCTGTTTTATCATTAAATGGTGAGTGTGTCATCGCTGAAAAATGGGAGATGGGGGATGTTCATTTAGTAAATATAAATCATTCTACCATTTGATATAACACTCCTTCTAAAAACACAACTTAATCTGAAAGCGCTGATATAATGTCAGAAGGTAATTACTTTTTCAAATGTCTACTACTCCGATTTGGATTCTGTGAACTTTATTAACACAACCAATTTGTCAGACCACACTTTGCATCACTCACTTTTTCATGTGTGATTTAAAGGAGTGTGGTATGTTAAGAATATTTTTATCACTTTGCAGGGAAATGACGAGGCCCTCTATGAGGTCTATGTGGAAGAGACTACAGTGGGAATCTTCACTGGTAACCAACAAGCGGCCCAGTCCAAGCCAGATAACATCAGTATCATCCTGGAAGGCCAAATAGTCATCCAAGAAATGGACAATGTTCTGTTAGCCATTTCCATCCTCAGTGGACTGCTGTACGCCTAAACATGGACTATCCTACACAACTTGAGGTATTTTTCTGAAGTTGTCCAAAAGGTGATGATGGAGCTGGATGGGGGGCACCCTGTCCAAAAAAGCTCAGGTTCTGAAAAAATGGACTTCCTGAACTGGGGTTTAGGACCTTTCTGTGTTGCACTGACCTTTGAGGCTTATTTCTTGCAGAGTGTAATAGAAAAACTTATTGATTTTGTTATACAGTTGTTGAAGTGTTTCTCTCATCATCGTTTTTTTTTTTTTTTTTTCTTTTTTTTTTAAGGGTGGGCTTGTTGATCACTGTCTTTTCTCACCTTGTTCATTTCTTGTTGCCTCAAGTCACTACATTACTAATGTAGTGACTTGTAGTGACTTGTATGTATCTAGTAGATACGTACATTTAAATATAATCAGTGATCTCAATACATAGCTGCAGTGGTAGTTTTCTTTGTTCACCAGTTTTAATTGTTCAGGTTTTGTTTTGTTTTTTTACAGCTGAAGTGTCAATGTATTATGGATAAAACAAAAAAGATCCAGGGGGGGGGGGGGGGGGTCCACGCTCAGTGTGTGTAACCCCCACAAAATTGGAATCACTTGTTTGCTTTTGGCAAAAACTGAACATGCTTTCGAGGTTCCATTGTGTCATTCATACTTCCCCAAAACCTGACCAACCCTCTGTTATTGTATGTTCCTTGGTCTGTTTATATAATGAAATCAATCAGTACAGAGGTAGATAAAAAGTATTTAACACTCATTTATGCATAAGTGCACTTACAGTTAACTTTTTGTGTTCTGATACCATTTCTTCCCATCCAACACCTGAACTCAAGTACTTGCTGATACCAAATACCAGTCCTATACCCCCAAACTGTTTTAAAACCGTTGCCAAGGCTAAAAAATTTTAGCAGAATAACAAAGTGCAGTGCTTTGTTATGTTACTTGATTCTGCTGATGTTCTGTATCGTCTAAAGACTAAATGAACTGCAGAACTCCTACAATAGCTGACAACACAAATCTCAAATCCATTTCTTTGCCCTCATTTTGAGTTGGATTTTTTTTTTCAATATAGACTAATTATTACCCACTCACAGTAAACATCTGCACATATACAGGACTTCTTACAAAGACAGAATTTGGTTCGGATAGGTTTTAATTTGGGTACTCGCGGATATGATGCCTGAAAAATCTGTGGTATCAGCATTAAATCGAGTATCCAACTAATCTTTTTTTTTATTTGTTTTTATGGCTAAATATTCCAGTATATTTAAATGCATTGAGAGTAATTTATTGAAACAAAAGTGTCAGTGAGGAGATGGTTTGTTGTGGAAATTGCTGAACATTTTTATTGTTTATGAAGGATTAATAAATCAATTTTATATTTGAAAGTTGGGTTCTTTTTTTGATTACTTTTTTTTCCCCCCCAAAATGCAATTTGTTAAGTTGCATCCTATATACAAGGTATAAAACAATATAACTCAACTATTTAACAAAAGTTTATATATTTCATAGAAATTAGTCATGCATGCATAATTAAAATATGAAAAAAGTCATTTTATTTAAAGTTGACATGAAATTTGTATGCTTAAATAGTACTTAACTGTAGTGTATTGCAAAACATTTTTATAAACAAAAAGCATTGTTGCGTGAAACCACTGTCAGTAACTTAAGCAAATCCAGCGCCGTTTTTCTTTCAGGGTGCTCTTTTTTTAATTCAACTGATAAAAGATTTAATTCAACGATAAACAACATAGTGGACAGTGATATTTTACCTTATGACAGGGGTGTTAAAGTGGTTCCAGAAAGAGCCGTGTGGCTGCTGGTTTTCTGTCCAACCAAGCAGTAGCACACCAGACTCCACTCATCTCATCAAGTGAGTCCAGTTTTAACCTGAAGACTTGATGAGTGGAGTCTGGTGTGCTACTGCTTGGTTGGACAGAAAACCAGCAGCCACACGACCCTTCCTGGAACCACCTTGACACCCCTGCCTTAAGACATCTCAAGACAGAAATATTTCTATGACATCTTGAGACATCCTGAGACATCTTAAGACATCCTCATATTTCCAAGACATCATGAGATATCTTAAGACATCTTGAGATGTCTTAAGATATCTTGAGACATCTTAAGACGTCTTGAGACGTCTTCGTATTTTCAAGACATAATTGAGATGTCCTAAGACATCTTGAGACATCTTGAGACGTCTTCATATTTCAAAGACATCTTGACATGTCCTAAAACATCTTGAGACATCTTAAGACGTCTTGAGACATCTTAAGACATCTTAAGACATCTTCGTATTTCCAAGACATCTTGAGATGTCCTAAGACATCTTGAGACGTCTTAAGACATCTTGAGACATCTTAAGACATCCTCGTATTTCCCTTAGATTCTTAAACATCTTAGACATCTTAAGACATCTTGAGATGTCCTAAGACATCTTAAGACGTCTTAAGACATCTTGAGACATCTTAAGACATCTTGAGACGTCTTCGTATTTTCAAGACATCTTGAGATGTCCTAAGACATCTTGAGACATCTTGAGACGTCTTAAGACGTCTTCGTATTTCCAAGACATCTTGAGATGTCTTAAGACATTTCAAGACATCTTAAGACCCATGTCTATAGACGCGTCTTATAGACGTCTCAAGACGTCTCAACAGAAGTGTCTTAAGACACATCTTAAGACATCTTGAGACGCGTTGATGGCTGGGTATGAAGCGCATGATGCTCTGTTGTGCATGCACGGGAGAAGACAGTGGAAGAGGTTGAGTTTTACAACAATGGTGCTTTTGTAATGTGAGCGTGAGGCGCAGGTGTTCTCCAGGACTCCAGAAGTCGCCCAGGCCACGATGGTGGGAGTGGTCTTCCATGCCTCCCAGTTGTCCTGCTCTCCAGGGATGGAATCCTGGATCCTGAACGGAGCACAGCAGTCCCTGGGAAGAAAGAATGAAATCATTCACATGCTGTTTGCATTGCTTCATATTGTACAGTGTGAGGCAGATGCTTCTTATTAAACATTAAAATCATCTCAGTGAGATGCAGAGGGAGAAGTGCAAAGTAAAATATGATTTAAAAAGAAGAAATGTAAGATAACATCACAGAAAATGTGAAGCTTAAAAAACAGTGCAGATGTGAACTTATACAAACTGTGACATCACATCTTTTTTTAAGTTAACAGGAACCTTTTTTCCTTTTATTTTTCATTTTTTTCCCTACCCCCCTCCCATTCAGCTCACAGTCCAGCACTACAGCCAGGTTGCTGGCCTGGTTTGTGGTTTTTCTACTGTACTTCTTCTATGTCAGTGTAAAGAAATGCAGGAAAGGACCTCACCTGTCCACCCAGTGGTGAGTGGCTTTACCCACTCCAGCATCCACGTATCTCTTGGCCAACCCCTGATACATGGGCTGCAAGGACTTCTCCATCTCAGACTGGACCATCACCCAGGACACGATCATCCAGTTCTCGTTCATGACTGAGTAGCTGGACATGACCCCAGAGGCCAGCGTGACCCTGCGTGCCACCTTCCTGGTGTGGTCTGACCGCAGAACCTTCCCAAAAGTCCCCTGGAGCAGCTTTCTGATGGCGGGTTCCTGGCGCTTAAACTCATCCAGCAGGCAGTCTGTCAGGTAGTGACCTGACACAGAGATGCCACGCCAGCCGTTGGGGTCATCGAAGGACCCGAAGTCCTGTGGTGCCTGCTCCTTCCTGACATACTGGCTGATGGTCCTCTGCTGCCCATACCTGCCAGCCTCTGCATCCCTGATGTTCTGTATGGCGTCCAGGTACGCCAGGTGAGCTCGCTCATACTTAAGGTGCATGAGCTCATTCACCTGGTTTGCCATATCAGTCGGGGACTTGCCTGTACGCCGCAGCTCATCCATCACAGACTTGCAGATGGCTTTCTTGTACGTGATGAAGGCAGGCAGGATGTTGTTGAAGCGCCGGGGCAGCTTCTCCAGCCAGCGCGGGCTGTCTGCAAACCAGCGCCTCTGACAGGCCCGGCAACACAGCCGTGAAGCCAGGATGTAGTACTGACCGCTGGTGCCCACGATCACCCGGGGTCTCCCCACACCCGACGACACCACCTGCGGACGTGCACAGCCATGGAGGCAGGGCAGTGTGTAATTGTTGCGCAGCCTCGACATAACTGCGCTCTCCGGCTTCCAGATGAAAAAAGGATGAAGCTGGAAGAAGTTAGGTGAGGGGAGGTCAGCCACCGTCTCAATCAGCTCGGGTTGTGGAGGGAGACGCCACAGGGAAATGGTGTTGGCTGCGTTCCGCACTGGAAAGGACCCCGGCCACAACCCCAGGTCCTGGAGCTCCATCTTCATCCACCGCTTCTGTTGTGGTGAACAGGTCCAGCTAGCCATGTCCTGGTCCTGAGCAGGCTGGGACAGAGGAGGAGCTGGCGGTGCTGGGACACAGGAGCAGTGATGGACAGGAGCAGGTCAGTATGTGCAGGGGTGTATTTCATTCCCACATCAGGTACGCATATATAAGCTTTATATCATACCAGCTGTGCCATGGTCCTCTCTGCCAGCGGTGGGTTGAGCCACACTAGGACCGGGTCGACTGGGTCCTGAGACAGAGCAGAGACTGAATGTGATGCCTTTGTAAAGACTGGCTGCAGCTCCACAGGGTTTATCATCAGGCTTCAGGTCTGTGGACCGGAGGAGAGAGAGGGAAACGTACTCCGAACGGACTCCAGCCTCAGGGTTCTTTCTGGTCTCTCATCCTCCTCCTTCACTAGAAAGGCCAGCGCTTGAGGCAGCGGCAGGGGGTCCTACTCCTCACGATGGGTGAGACGGGGGCTAAAAAGTTAGTACACAAATCAGTTATTTCATTCATTTCCTTAATTGAATTTATATAGAACAAATTTCTACATCCAGCTGGCTGCCCAGAGTGCTGTTCTGTCTTCTGTGGGGCAACTGATACATTTAGTGTTTTAACCTCATTAAAACAACTAGTCTGGCTTACCATCAGTTGTTGAAGCGCTGTCAGTATCCCCTGGAGGACCCCTGGACCGGGTTGCAGATGGAGCTGCCGCACACAAATATTAGTTAGTATCGTTACTAATAAATACACTAAGCATGCAGGTGTTAGTATGAACTCACAACTCTCATGCCTCTACTTCTCCTGCTTCTCACAGCTCTGCAAATGCAGTGCCACACTTTACACTACACACTTCGCCCTTTACACTCACACAGAGACACACACTCACACATGCATCCACACACATGCTCACACACACATACACACGCAACTGTTTTATTAATTCTACTGATTTAATAGTTGAAACAGGAGAAGTGCTACACATGAAACATGCAGGCGTGTTAGCACCCCAACCCATGGGGGTTGCAAGGCAGAGAAACAAAACATAGCTACTTACCCTTGCTGCAGTTGGAATCAGTTCATGACACAGATCAATTCATAGAACCAGAAACATGCCAGAACACGGCCAGAACATGGCCAGAACAGAGATGTTTATAAAATCTAAACAGCTCAGTTTAGGAGAACAGTTCATTTCATCAGCTCCTGTCCTGAGCCCAGTTAAAGAGAAACCTGTCTTTGGTCCCGGGGACGGTCCTGCTGCGGCTGCTGACACAACTGTTAAGAAAACACACAGAATAAGTATGATATCAGTACATGAGAGGAGAAAACATCTGTAAACATTCAGATTACTAGTAGTAATCTGAATGTTTACAGATGTTTTCTCCTTTTCTCACATTCAGATTACTACTAGTAATCTGAATGTTTACAGATGTTTTCTCCTTTTCTCACATTCAGATTACTAGTAATCTGAATGTCTGGGTAGCACCTTCTTATCAGTTATTTTGTTTATATAATGTCCATTTTTCCCATTTTTTATTCATCTGTGGTTCTTGTAATCTCAGTCTGTGTGTTAGTTTTTCCATGAGAAATATGTCTTCAATCGTCGTGATCCATTGGTCCTTTGTTGGCACGTTTGACTTCCCCCATTTCCTTGTAATACATTTCTTTGCAGCTATCAACCCATCACTTTTACCAAATATTCATCGTTTTTATGGATAGTGCCATCACCAAAATTACACAAATAGAGAATTTCAGGCTTCATTGGGATTGTATACCTTAAAACTTCCCATAGGACATTGCAAACCATTTCCCAATACTCCAAAAGTTTTGAACATTTCCTAAAAACATGAGAATGGTTAACATCCATCTCCCCGCACTCTCTCCAACATTCCCATTCCTCTGCACTTGTTTACTTTTGAGCTTTGGTGTAATAAAAAATCGTATTAGATTTTTCCAGGCAAATTCCCTCCGTGTCCGAGAGCCAGTAGTTGTATGGTGTAGTTTCCACATGCTGAGCCAATCCGTATCTTCGATTTCTAGGTCAAATTCTCTTTCCCATTTGATCTTTATATAGTTGGTTGTATGTTTATCAAGATTTATTAGTGCTTTGTATATTGCCGCTATTATTCTGATGTTACTGTCTTTATATGCTTTAATCATAATCTGGACCACATCGCTCTCTTCCATGGAGGGCCCCGCCTGTAATTCCTTTTTGTAGTAATCTCTCATTTGGAGATACATAAAAAAATCATGTTTATCAAATTGATATTTATGTGCCAGAGTTTGGAAACTCTCCAGCCTCCCATTATTTTCCAGAACACACCAAGCTGTAACTCCTTTAGTTGCCCAATATCTATAAGTTTGGTCGATTTTGGCTGGCCTAAATTTGCTATCATATGCTATCCATTTTAGTTTTGTTGCATGTTTATGGATTTTATGCAAACGTAGTATTCTAAACCAGATATTAAATGTATGTTTAGTTATCGGGTCTAAATTAATTTTATTTATTTCATAGTTATCTTTGTCTCCGAGCAAGTTTTGAATAGGCTGTTCCAGTGATCCAACTTCTATATCTTTCCATTTACCACGGTAGTATGGATTGCACCAGCAATAAATATATTTTAATTGTGAAGCCTGATAGTATTGTTTTAACTTTGGTAACGCCATCCCTCCCATTTCTTTGGGTAGCTGGAGAGTTCCATACTTCACCCTAGGCCTCTTGCCCTCCCAAATAAATCTAGATATTATTCTATCCCATGTTGTAAATTGAGTTTGATTGACCTCTACTGGTAGAGCTTGAAATAAAAAGAGAAATCTAGGCAAGATGTTCATTTTTACTATTTCAACTCTGGAACTAAAATCAAGGGGCAAAGTGGTCCATCTTTTTATGTCCTTTTGTATATTGTCTTGAACCTTCGAATAATTAATATTATTGAGATCAAGAAATTCTTGAGGAATTTCTATTCCCAGGTATGTGATCAAATTCATTTTCCAATTTAATTTGTAAGATTTTTTTTATATCCAGAGAGGGTGTATAGTTAAATTTTAGAATTTGAGTTTTTGAGACATTTATTTTGTATCCAGATATATATTCGAATTGTTTCAAAAGCTTCATCAATGTTGGTATAGATGTATTTGGTTGTCTGAGATATGCAATCACGTCATCGGCGAAAAGCCCGACCTTATGCTCCACGCCATTTACAGGAACTCCTTTTATTTCCTGATTTTGTCGTATTGCTTGTGCCAGTGGTTCAATAAATATGGAGAAAAGGGTCGGTGAGAGCCCACAGCCCTGTCTAGTTGATCTCTGTAAATCAATTCTATCTGTAAGACTTCCGTTTATTTTTATGCTGGCTGGTGGCTTGCAGTACAGTGTTTTAATAATTCCAACAGACTTATCATTAAAACCCATTTTTTCCCAGAACTAGGTATAAAATTCCAATTAACACAATCAAATGCTTTTTCCGCTTCAATACTCAGCACGACTGTACTTCTTTTCTCTCTCTGTGCTCTCTCTGTTATATGTAAAGTTTTCCTAATGTTATCGTGTGTCTGTCGGTCACGCATAAATCCAGTCTGATCTTCGTCAATTAATTCTGACAGGAATGTATTCAACCTTTTAGAAATTATCGATGTATATATTTTATAGTCAATATTTAGTACTGAAATTGGCCTATAGTTAGAACAGAGTTCTTTGTTTTTTACCCCGTTTCGGAATTACTGATATTACTGCTTCTGACCATGAAGCTGGCATTTTATTTTCTTTTAGGGTCCAATTTAAAGTTTTACAGAAAGTTGTTATTAGTTCGCTCTTAAATATTTTGTACCATTCAGCTGGGAAACCATCGCTTCCTGGTGATTTATTATTTTTTAATGTCTTTATGGCTTTTAATACTTCCTCCTTTGAGGTCTCAGCTGTTAATACATTATTTTGGTTGGTGCCAATTGATGGTAGGTCCAATATTTGCAGAAACTCCTTCTGTTCTTCAATGTCTGCAGCCGGAGGTTGTGTGTAGAGTTTTTCATAATAGGTTCTGAAAATATTTTCAATTTCTTTGGGTTTGTGGGTTACTACATTTGTATCTGGGTCCTTGATCTTATAGATTGTATTTAATGCCTGTTCTTTTCTTAACCTTTTAGCTAGAAGTTTTGTTGATCTTGGTCCCATTTCATAATAATTTTGTCAA
>JALJCO010002003.1:0-10966 GCA_023101725.1 Atherinomorus stipes | reverse complement strand
TGGGAGGGCCTACAGCTGCTACGACGAAGGCTAATAAAGCTAAATCACCATCATGACCCACTACGCCTCCTTACACACCGATTTAAAGGTGCTGTGAGGTTTAGACAGAAGCTGCTGATTACATGCACACTCCTGATAGGACAATAATTATTTCCTTGATGTTTTTGTCCTGCTGATTTGTGGGAAACCCCCCCGTTAGCCGGGGGCTCGCGGAGGAAGATGATGTACTAGGACCTTTGTGCAAAATCAGCCAAAATCCTCCCGACAGCTTGTGGTGTGAAGGCGACACAGTGCTGTCGTTGATCCAGATGGAGCCGTGAGTTTGTGGCTACGCTGCATCCACGCTGGAGCAGCAGCGCGATCGTCTTCTTTCCACAGAGGACGTCCACGTCTCTGTGGATCGTCTGCTTTCCACAGAGGACGTCCACGTCTCTGTGGAAAGCAGACGACCGGCAGGCTGCTGCATCCACGCTGGAGCAGCGCGATCGTCCATGTTTCTGTGGAAAGCAGACGATCGCGCTGCTGCTCCAGCGTGGATGCAGCGCGATGGTCTGCTTTCCACAGAGGACGTCCACGTCTCTGTGGATCGTCTGCTTTCCACAGAGGACGTCCACGTCTCTGTGGAAAGCAGACGATCGTGCTGCTGCATCCACGCTGGAGCAGCGCGATCGTCCATGTTTCTGTGGAAAGCAGACGATCGCGCTGCTGCTCCAGCGTGGATGCAGCGCGATGGTCTGCTTTCCACAGAGGACGTCCACGTCTCTGTGGATCGTCTGCTTTCCACAGAGGACGTCCACGTCTCTGTGGAAAGCAGACGATCGTGCTGCTGCATCCACGCTGGAGCAGCGCGATCGTCCATGTTTCTGTGGAAAGCAGACCATCGCGCTTCTGCATCCACGCTGGAGCAGCGCGATGGTCTGCTTTCCACAGAGGACGTCCATGTTTACTAACCAAAGCACATCCACCCGCCTTTAAACATGAATAACATCATGTAAAATATATTCTGAGATGGTCACAAACACATTTATATCACACGTATAATTCATGGAATAAAATCAGACTCCTACAAGAACAAATCAGAATTAGGCTATAAACACAAAATCTACAACATTTTACTACAAAAAGAGGAACAACAGAAAAAACTGATGGAAACTGATTTAAAAAGAGATAAAATGCTGCAGTAATAGATCACATTGAAATAAAAGGGGCTTTCAGTTTAAATAATCTGCAAAAACCTGGATTTTATTTGTTTAGACAGGAAATTAAAGCACAAAATTTCATTCAACAATTTATTTATTTAAACTTTTTATAGAATTTTTTAAAGAACTTCCAAACATAACAGACATTTTCTGTCTGATTTTCTCTTTTTTTCTTAAAAATTCTTTCTTTCCAGCAAGTGTTAGATGTTTGTTTCTAGATGAATCTGCAGATAGCGTTAGCATTAATGTTAGCATTAGCTGTTACCGTGAAAGTAACATCTTGTCAGCTCTTGTTATCCGGTGCTGTCGGCCTCCTTACGGAGAAAAACTGTCAGAAGAGTTGAATCGTTAAGAACTTAATGTTTTATTTGTGTGTTGTCCCATCTTGTGGCTAGTTATCAGCCGGCGACGTCTGCTAGCCGGCGACGTCTACACCAGCCCGTGCCCGTGATGTGGAGCATGCTCAGTATGTGCAAATGAGCATCAAACCTTAAACAGCAGTATGGATGCAGATAAGGCGGCGCTAAACGGCCCGTGTAACATTAACCGCGCGTGGAGACGTAGTTTTTATCATTATTATCATCATTATTAGACGTAGAGGGGGCGATGTGCATGGGGGGAAATGACGTCATTCATTCATTTGGCAGACCCCCCCCGTTAAAACGCTCCCCACGCGCACGCCACGCGTCCGAGCTTCCACAGACCTCAGCTCTGATCGTCCGTCCGTCAGTCCAGCGTCTGGTCCTGATTTCTGGACGCAGTCCGTCTGTGATGAAACGCCAGAGCCCCCCCCCCCCCCCCCTCTCTCTCTCCATGCTAATGCATGCAGATATGCGCCTGCCCCGCTCTCCACCTTCAGGTAAAGCATACATGTTGTAAATAGAAAGCTGACATCATTTAATGATCTTTGGAAATCTTGGAGGTGTTTTTATTCTGCACTTAAAGCCTCTCTGGCTTCATCGTTATGGTAATGTATGCATACGCATCTTCCAGCTGCAGCTGCCAGGATCTGTCTCCGGGGTGTGATTTCAGTACTGTGGCTAGTTACTTAACGTGCTGCAATAAGTATTATGCAGCCGTAAGCTTCCAGGGCCAACGCTGCTTTGTTCAGATGCTGCTCATCAAGGATCCCATCAGCCACAGAGCCCTGTGGTAATCTGCTCCTTTTCTGCTCCTGCTTTCACATAAAACCCAGCGACGTCAGGATTCCCTGATCCACGACTGCTTCTGAGACACAAGACCACTCACTGCCCGTCCAGGTAAATATCACACCAGGAAGGAGAGGTTATTCTGACCTGTCCAGGTAAATATCACACCAGGAAGGAGAGGTTATTCTGACCCGTCCAGGTAAATATCACACCAGGAAGGAGAGGTTATTCTGACCTGTCCAGGTAAATATCACACCAGGAAGGAGAGGTTATTCTGGCCCGTCCAGGTAAATATCACACCAGGAAGGAGAGGTTATTCTGACCCGTCCAGGTAAATATCACCCCAGGAAGGAGAGGTTATTCTGACCCGTCCAGGTAAATATCACACCAGGAAGGAGAGGTTATTCTGACCTGTCCAGGTAAATATCACACCAGGAAGGAGAGGTTATTCTGGCCCGTCCAGGTAAATATCACACCAGGAAGGAGAGGTTATTCTGACCCGTCCAGGTAAATATCACCCCAGGAAGGAGACGTTATTCTGACCCGTCCAGGTAAATATCACACCAGGAAGGAGACGTTATTCTGACCCGTCCAGGTAAATATCACACCAGGAAGGAGAGGTTATTCTGGCCCGTCCAGGTAAATATCACACCAGGAAGGAGACGTTATTCTGACCTGTCCAGGTAAATATCACACCAGGAAGGAGAGGTTATTCTGACCCGTCCAGGTAAATATCACCCCAGGAAGGAGACGTTATTCTGACCCGTCCAGGTAAATATCACACCAGGAAGGAGACGTTATTCTGACCCGTCCAGGTAAATATCACACCAGGAAGGAGAGGTTATTCTGGCCCGTCCAGGTAAATATCACACCAGGAAGGAGACGTTATTCTGACCTGTCCAGGTAAATATCACACCAGGAAGGAGAGGTTATTCTGACCCGTCCAGGTAAATATCACACCAGGAAGGAGAGGTTATTCTGACCCGTCCAGGTAAATATCACACCAGGAAGGAGAGGTTATTCTGACATTGATGGGCCGCATCTCATCACAGATTCATCCATGCACCATATTTACATGCTGTTTTTCTGTGAATAACCATAAATAACAGAAACGTGTTTGTGAGACTTCCACGATTGTCCAGAGCCGCGGTCAGACCTGACCCCCCCATCCTCAGTGAATCAATCCGTCACCATCACAGTGACGCTCGGCCGTGCACGCAGAGTTCGGGCTTGCAGCCAGACGGCGAGGATGACGAAGCCGGAGAAGAGCCAACTTCATTAAGCTGACAACAACTGAGAACGTCATCGAGTGGAAACGGAGAGAAAACTCGAGAAGCTCGTTTGTCTTTATTTCCACGCGTCCGACACGAAACCAGCTTCCTGTTCTCCCGTTTTCTACCTGCACAGACATCAGACGACAACCCTGGACCCGGCCCGGACCCCCGACGTCTGCGGGCAGCCGTCCGGCGCAGGGTTAAACGCAGTTTCTGATGAGGGCAGATGTTTGATACGAGGTGGAAGCAATCTCAGGAATCCAGCTGCTGAGGCCGTTTCTCTGCAGCACGCTGCAAAAACTCACGTCTGACCAAAAGATTTTCTCATTTCTAACCAGAACATGTCATCACACTTGAACTGAGCCCACATCTCCGGTGAGTTTCTGCGGTTTCCTGCTGTCGCGCTTCTACTGAACGCAAAAACATGGCGACACGGCATGGTAGCCCCCACCGAGCCGCCCCGCTCCATGTAGATATGAATGATACGAACGGCAGATTCAGAGCTTCCAGGAGCGCTTCAGTTTGTAGATGGGAGAGATCACTGATTAATGGAAAACACTTATGAACTGAATAATCGATTCTTGTGAACAGATAACAGGAGAACTTTCAGAATGTCCCTTTAAGGGGGAAAAAAGCAGGTTTTTAGGGTGAACTTGGACGCGGGGGCCAGTTGCCCCGTACGTATCATTAGCTGCTGCTGGATAAATACTGGACATTTCTTTCTCCATCACTCACATATATGAAAGGACATGAAAACACCCCCCAGGTAAAAAAAAGAGAAATTCCCCTTTAAAAGTTCCTTTATCTCACTGAAATGTTCCTCTTCAGGTGATTTAGTCTTCTGAGTGTGATGGGATGTTTCATAGAAACTAGAACAATCCACTGGGTGAGACGAGTTTCTGCAGGAAGATCCGTCCCGGACCCGGACCCCGGACCCCGGCCCTGGACCCCCCCCGGACCTGGACCCCGGTCCCGGACCCCGGTCCCGGACCCTGGATCCCGGTCCCTGGTCCGTGGTCCCGATCCCGGACCCAGACCCCGATCCCCGGTCCCGGACTGGCGCTGAGCAGCATGGACACCACGGGCTCATTAACGCAGCAGAAACACAAACATATGGGCAAACTGGGAGGACGGGGAATTTCCCAGCAGCCGTCTGAAGCTCTAAGTGGACCCACATGTTACCGGCGATGATTAAAGAGCGGTCGGGTCCGTATCAGCGTCCTCCCCGTGTGAGAGGACTGTACGTACAGTCAGACGGCGGTAACCACGGCGATAGTTTTGGTGCTGGCAGCCGTTTCTGTTATTGTGTGATTACAGCGTGAATCACGGCGAGCTGCTCGGCTAATTAAATTCCTGCGTGCGTCGGTGATGGGAAGCTCAGAGATATAATTGTTGTCATTTTCATGCCGTCCTTTTAATTACTTTCCGGTTCCATTTCATTCCATCTGAACTGACAGACTGATCAACTTTTAATTGCCAGTTTCTGCAAACAGCTTATCAGCGAAGCTCCGAGCCGGCATGGAGGTACGAAATGACCCGGCCAGACACGCACGCGCACGCACGTGCACGCACACACACGCACGCATGCAGGGTAGGAAATGACCTGGCCAGACGCACGCACACGCACGCACGCACGCACACGCACGCACACACACAGATGCAGGGTACGAAATGACCTGGCCAGACGCACACGCACGCATGCGCACACGCACACACACGCACGCACACACACACATGCAGGGTACGAAATGACCCGGCCAGACATGCACGCACGCACGCGCACACGCACACACACGCACGCACACACACACATGCAGGGTACGAAATGACCCGGCCAGACGCGCACGCATGCAGGTACGAAATGACCCGGCCAGACATGCACGCACACACACGCACGCACACACACACATGCAGGGTACGAAATGACCCGGCCAGACATGCACGCACGCACGCGCACACGCACACACACGCATGCAGGTACGAAATGACCCGGCCAGACACACACGCACGCACGCACGCACACACGCACACGCATGCAGGTACGAAATGACCCGGCCAGACACGCACGCACGCACACGCACACGCATGCAGGTACGAAATGACCCGGCCAGACACGCACGCACGCACGCACGCACACACACACACACGCATGCAGGTACGAAATGACCCGGCCAGACACACATGCACGCGCACGCACGCACGCACGCACGGTAAAATCAGAGCCTATGGATGCTCGTGCACGTGGAGCGAGCGCTCTGCAGCAGATGCAGCGAACAGGAGGTTCATTTCCCCTCAGAACAGCAGGACGGAGAAGTGGGAGAGCGAGGTGATCCATCACGGTCCTGCTGCAGGAGCAGAGCGCCGGGCCGAACCGGGCCGGACCGGCACTCTTCAGTGTTTACAAACTGAAGCGCTCCTGGAAGCTCTGAATCTGCCGTTCGTATCATTCATATCTACAAGAACGGTGGGGGCTCGGTGGGGGCTACGAGGGCTGAAACAATTCATCGAATCATTCGAGTTATTCGATTAGAAAAATGATGGATTAATATTTTAGTGATCCACGCTTCCTTACTACTTGTGAGGGGAGTGAGTATTGTACACTCTCAGAAACAGAGGTACCTGAAAATGTACTTGTAGGTACATTTTTTCACAAATGTTCTCTCAAAAGTACAATATTGGTCTTTATGAGGCCAGAAGTACCTATATACTATGAAAAAGGCTCCAAAGTAATATAAAGTACACATTTGTACCATTCCAACCCTAAGGGTACCTGCAGCATTGAGACATGTGTGTAGCTTGTACAATAACTATAAATAGCAGTACTTCTAAACAGTAGTATAATTATAGTTATTATATTATGATTTTCATAATAATCATAGTAATAATTATATGTATAATTATATATGTGTTTGGCCTAATATTTCTATAATAATTATTCATTTATTATTAGCATCTTTGATTGTTGTCATAATCTCTATTTTATTGACTTTTATTCATCATCTTTAATTGGTTTAATTGTACTTTATTAACTCATACAGCTTGATAAGGTACAAAAATGGACCATGAAGGTACAGAAATGTCTTTCAGAAAGAACCCCCCCCCCCCAGCAACAAGCTTTGGACCCTTTTAGGTACAAACTGGTACCTCTGTTTCTGAGTGTGTGGTTATTGAATATATCGCTTCCTCTCAGCAGTTCGAGCCAGATGTTTGTTACTCTCAGTGTTTTTATTTTTAGGGACATATATCAGGGGTCAGAAGTTATACGTACAGTTGATTGGGTGGACGGTGTGTGTGTGTGTGTGTGTGTGTGTGTGTGTGTGTGTGTGTGTGTGTGTGTCCCCGTGTGCGCAGACCACCAGACCAAACACAGAAAGTCCTGAACCTTTGAATCCCACAGAGCTGAAGACGTGTGCTGGGGGGAGGGGAGGGGGGGGGGCATGCAGCAACACTGGATCAGGAAATGCAATCAAGCTGGATTAATTATAGATGCCGGTAGGTTCACCGTCTGCAGCATCAAAGGAGGTGGGGGCGACGAGACCACCTCGGCTGCAAGGTTATCATAGTTAACCAAAACTAACCAGAAAACAAAAGCTGAACCTGAAAAAACATTTTAGTTCACTGAAATTAAATGGTTTTTTAAAACAACTGAAACTGTTTTGTGGCTTTACAAAACTCATCCTCAGTTTCAGTCTTTGTAAATGTGTTTAATTTAGGGGTGTCCCCAACTAAGAATTTTCATAGTCGAACCTGATTCGTCAGATCATGTCATTCTTCGACGAATAGTCGAATCATGTTTTGTTTAGGCTATAAAACATGTCTGCTTGTTTAAAACCATTAAAATATTTAACAAAAAGAAAACGTGAAGGTATGTTGGTGTAAAACAGTTCATTAATTAGATTTTTATCTTTCAGTTAACACTGCAGACATAAACCTAATATTTTTCTTCCTTTTTTTTGCTTAACAATTTAAAGTCGGGAAAGAGAATTAAAACGGCGTAACAGCTGTTTTGCGCGGCGCACGGTCCAAATGTCAAACATATTAAGCGGAATTCCAAAAGAATAACCTTCACTGAATAAGTAAATTACACAATAACAAAAATAGGCTCATAACGAAATACAAAGTTATATCCAAGTAAACGGAAAGTAAAAGTTAGAAAGTGTGCAGTAAAATGGCGATGAGCTGGAGGTGCGCTCCTCGCTTCGTTAACAATAAAGTCGACGGGAGAATCTCCTCTGGATGGAGGTGGAGGTGGAGGTGGGGGGATGATCCGAACATCACAGTCATGATTATTCCACAACTTGCTGGATGGTTCAGCATCTTCTCCTGGTCTCTCTCGTTCACGGGGAACGGCTCCACATGTGCGCTCAACAGCTGACGCAGGCAGACGGCGGTCCAGTTCAGGACAAAAGATAAAAGCGCTGCTCTGAGTCTGATATCAGCCGCAGGCTTCACGATTCAGGAAATTATGGTTCTTAAAAACGCGTTCTTTCCTGATACAATCTGAATCATCCTCCAGCAGCACCAGCGCATCCATCTGGAGCTTTACGCATTACGCACAGGAGTAGACGCGATGTTCATGTCTGTCAGACTGTTTCCACCTTCACAGACTGATGCTATAAATCAGTGGAAGAAGCTACAATGATGATGTGACAGGTGAGGGTCCTTCATCATGTCTCTGGCTACTTGGTCATGGAGACATCTCTGGCTGAATGGTCAGCGCGCGCGACTCACCGGCAGACTGCGGTTTAAACCCGCCTGCCCGGCGCATCTTGCTTTATGCCACACTTATAATAACAGAATTATTCGGCTGCTAACAGTCCTATGAAATGAATTATTAAAAGAACAAATTAATACTCTGTAAAAATCAAACGTTCAACCTCCTCCTACTGCAGAATGGTCTGATCTTTGCTTGGTAACCACATGTTGCGACTATTCGACTTAGAGACTCACAGTCGAAGCTCAGTCCTGGAAACGAATCGTCGAATCGTCGACTATTTGGGGACACCCCTAGTTTAATTCATCAGCCTTTTGGGTCGATATGAAATCTGTTTCCATTTAATCTGATTACTTTGCTCCACCGGTTTCACTCCGAGTCACTTTCCCCCAATAAAAACTGAAGCGAATTAAAATCGGGAAGTATCATAACCCTGCTGGGCTGCTGTGAGTCGGACACGTTCAGCGGCCGTTCGGATGCAGCAGGAGAACGAGCTGGAACATACCGGTAAACATCAGAGGATTGATCAGCACATCCTCGCATTGATCGGCAGCTGATCCAAACATCACCAGGAGAGACCCCGGTCAGCGTCGACCTGAATGCTGCTGCTTCTTGCTTTCACGCTGGGTTCGGGTCAATTCCACTCGCGGCGGTTCGGGTCGATTCCACCCGCGGCGGTTCGGGTCGATTCCACCCGCGGCGGTTAGGATCGATTCCACTCGCGGCGGTTCGGGTCGATTCCACCCGCGGCGGTTCGGGTCGATTCCACCCGCGGCGGTTCGGGTCGATTCCACCCGCGGCGGTTCGGGTCGATTCCACCCGCGGCGGTTCGGGTCGATTCCTCCCGCGGCGGTTCGGGTCGATTCCTCCCGCGGCGGTTCGGGTCGATTCCTCCCGCGGCGGTTCGGGTCGATTCCACCCGCGGCGGTTCGGGTCGATTCCTCCCGCGGCGGTTCGGGTCGATTCCACTCGCGGCGGTTCGGGTCGATTCCACTCGCGGCGGTTCGGGTCGATTCCTCCCGCGGCGGTTCGGGTCGATTCCTCCCGCGGCGGTTCGGGTCGATTCCTCCCGCGGCGGTTCGGGTCGATTCCTCCCGCGGCGGTTCGGGTCGATTCCTCCCGCGGCGGTTCAGGTCGATTCCTCCCGCGGCGGTTCAGGTCGATTCCTCCCGCGGCGGTTCAGGTCGATTCCTCCCGCGGCGGTTCGGGTCGATTCCACTCGCGGCGGTTCGGGTCGATTCCACCCGCGGCGGTTCGGGTCGATTCCTCCCGCGGCGGTTCGGGTCGATTCCACCCGCGGCGGTTCGGGTCGATTCCTCCCGCGGCGGTTCGGGTCGATTCCACCCGCGGCGGTTCGGGTCGATTCCACTCGCGGCGGTTCGAGTCGATTCCACTCGCGGCGGTTCGGGTCGATTCCTCCCGCGGCGGTTCGGGTCGATTCCTCCCCGCGGCGGTTCGGGTCGATTCCTCCCGCGGCGGTTCGGGTCGATTCCACTCGCGGCGGTTCAGGTCGATTCCTCCCGCGGCGGTTCGGGTCGATTCCACTCGCGGCGGTTCGGGTCGATTCCACCCGCGGCGGTTCGGGTCGATTCCGCCCGCGGCAGTTCGGGTCGATTCCGCCCGCGGGTGTTCGGGTCGATTCCACCAGCGGCGGTTCAGGTTCAGGTCGATTCCACCCGCGGCGGTTCGGGTCGATTCCACCCGCGGCGGTTCGGTTCGATTCCACCCGCGGGGGTTCGGGTCGATTCCACCCGCGGCGGTTCGGGTCGATTCCACCCGCGGCGGTTCGGGTCGATTCCACCCGCGGCGGTTCGGTTCGATTCCACCCGCGGCGGTTCGGGTCGATTCCACCCGCGGCGGTTCGGGTCGATTCCGCCCGCGGCGGTTCGGTTCGATTCCACCCGCGGCGGTTCGGTTCGATTCCACCCGCGGCGTTTCGGGTCGATTCCGCCCGCGGCCGTTCGGGTCGAATCCACCCGCGGCGGTCGGCTGGTGTCGGTGCAGACAAACCCGCCTGCATCAGGCCCGACACACCACGTCTCCTCTAAGATACCTGATCCCACACTGTCCACACGCTTCCCCGTGTTCAGGAATTGTCCGACTGGCTGCTGCCGACATGTTTCATCCGGCTTCATCTAAACCACAGATGACTCATCATCGGCATGACAACACACCGTTTCCATCATCATCATCACCAGGACTCACAGCTGAATCACCATTTCAGGCACCTCAACTTCCAGTAACTTACAACACCACACGAGACAAATCGGTACGTCTGTGCAGTTACAGGTTAATCACACGTGTATCTACGTAAACATCCGATGCTAAAGAGGCTAAATGCTAAAAGCTTTTCACCAGTGAACGTAGCCTCCGTGACGTCAGCGACATACAGCTGTGGAGACGTCCTCATATAACCCAGCAGCAGCTGTCTGTCCCGGAGACGTCCTCGTATAACCGTACAGCAGCTGTCTGTCCATACAGCAGCTGTCTGTCCCGGAGACATCCTCATATAACCGTACAGCAGCTGTGTGTCCGTACAGCAGCTGTCTGTCCCGGAGACGTCCTCATAAAACCCAGCAGCAGCTGTCTGTCTGTACAGCAGCTGTCTGTACAGCAGCTGTCTGTCCCGGA
>JALJCO010002002.1:0-37254 GCA_023101725.1 Atherinomorus stipes | reverse complement strand
TGGTAATAACAGATTTATTTCTCATTCTCAACATAGAATTTTTTAATAACATATTAAAGCAAAATCCAGCTGTTTCTCTATGATGTCAGAGCGCCTGGTAACAGAGGGAAACTTAATGGCAAGGCAAGTTTTTTATACAGCACATTTCATGTAGCCTACAGGAAAATTCAAAGTGCTTTAGATAAACCAAGCATTGCAGTGGGGTATAAAAGGGAAAATGATGAAGAACAAAAAAGTAGAAGTATGATTTTAAAATGCTAAACATTAAAAATATTTAAGATTAAAAAGAGAGAGCATAGAGCTGTGCAGATTTGAACTTTAGAGTAAAATCTATGTGAATGCAGCTGAGAACAAGTGTTTCAGCTGATGTGAGACTTTCTGGGGAATTTGTTCCAGACGAAATAATAATAATGACGGAATAATTTAATGAGAAAAAAGACGGAATATTATCCGACACTAAACTGATTTTGTGGCAGCGTTTTGCGCAGGTCTGGAGGCTGTAATCCTGCTGCAGGGATCAGGTTACTAACTTGATGCAGACAGTTTCTGCCGTGCTGGTTAAACCATACAAGCTGTTTCAGAGAGACGCAGACTCTTACTTATCAGATGGCAGTATGGTGGCTGGTGCACTCGTGCGCGGAAACCCGCTGTGATGATGAATTTAATAAAGATGTGGGATGCGACAGAGGGAGGGAGGGAGGGAGGGAGAGACGTGACATGCGCGTTTTCGCCCCAGAACTGGTTTACTGTCTTGGATGATGGTAAACCAGTAAATATTCACATGGTATTAAGTTCTTGAACGGCAGTTTGTGAACCCTGCTTATTATTATCTGCCCCCAATAGGGGATTATCACGCTTACCGGAAGTTCCCGGATTTTGGACACTTCCTCTTCCGGGCCATGTTAACGACAGCCGTTCCTGCTCTGTTATACTGTTTAAATCGGATAACCTCCAAACATACTCAAGTTTTCATTCTAGACTGAAATGATACTAAGGAAGAAGTGGATCAAAACGATCGATTCGCCGCGGTGAAGGGCCGAACTTTATAATAAAACACACGTTTGTTTGTCGCCGGTGGGGCACAACACCGGCACTTCACAGCATGCTAGCATTAGCCAGCTAGTGTTTACTGACGGGCTTAACATTGTGCGTCTTAAAACACACAAACATCTGAAAATCGGGTCTGTACCCCCCCCCCCCCCCCCCCCCCGTTTCCAGTGGAACAACTGGGGACTGCCAAGAAAGGAGACGCTTTCAGATGCTTGTGTTTTCAGCCGCACAAAGTTAGGCACGTTATCGAGCTGGCTAATGGTAACCTGCTAACACGACTGCGCAGTCTGCCGGCCACAAACGTGTGTTGTTTTATTATAAAGTTCGGTCCTTCACCGCGGCAAATCGGTCGTTTTGATCCACTTCTTCCTTAGCATCACTTCAGTCTAGAATGAAAACTTGGCATTGGCATTTATCCAATTAACAAAGTTTAACAGAGTAGTAGTCGGCAGACTACTGTTAGCAGGTTAGCATTAGCCAGATTGATGACGTGCCTAACTTTGTGAGGCTGATAACACACAAGCATCTGAAAGCGTCTCCTTTCTTGGCAGTCCCCAGTTGTTCCACTGGAAACGGGGGGGTACAGACCCGATTTTCAGATGTTCGTGTGTTTTAAGACGCACAATGTTAAGCACGTCAGTAAACGCTAGCTGGCTAATGCTAGCATGCTGTGAAGTGCCGACGTTGTGCCCCACCGGCGACAAACAAACGTGTGTTTTATTATAAAGTTCGGCCCTTCACCGCGGCGAATCGATCGCTTTGATCCACTTCTTCCTTAGTATCACTTCAGTCTGGAATCCGTGAAAATTTCAGTAGGGTTGGCGTTTATTCACGTTATCTACGAAGTAAAGCAGGGACATTGAACTGGACCGGAAGTGGGCCGTCTAAATGTTTTAATCTGGAAGTTCTGAACACAGAAGCGTGATAATCCCCTATTACAGCTGTTCAGCCGCCGAGGCGCTGGCGGACTTCTCCCTCTTTTTTCTGCGGGCTGCGGACAACGCGTCGGGAAGGAATTTTGAAAAGAATATTGTGTTCAATCAGCTGCTTCCTCAGATCAGACGTGTTCCCACCGCTGGCATCACAAATAATGCAGCGAACTTGATGTTTTAGAGAAGTGAAGTCAGGAAAGCTTCTGACTGAACACACGGCCGCTGCTGCTGATGTCATGCTGCGATGCAACGTTCACGTGCGGCACAGAAATAAACTCTTCCACTACCTCACATTAAAAAGGATGCATTTAGGTACCGAAACATGTACATGTACCGTTTGATTTTACGCGAATCGGTACCTGGTAGTACCGACGGAGTTCGGTAGGTACCAATAAAAGTACAGATTTCGGTACCCATCCCTAATCTGTCACGCACTAAGTCATGGCGTTAATCTCATCTCCATGAGGTTCACAGAGGACATTCCAGTCTGTGGCCTCAAAGCACCCTTCTCAGAGCATCTTCAGCCTCAGTAGTCCAGGTTTTAATAGTCCTTCTCATGACTGGCTGCTGCTGAACGATGGGCTTGTAGGTAGAGGTGAGAAGAACCAGATTATGATCTGATATTCCTAAAGGAGGCAGGGCAGAGGAGCTGTATGCATTCTTAGTATTTGCATAAAATAAGTCCAACATCTTATTTTCTCTGGTGGAGCAGCTGACAAACTGCTGGAAAGTTGGTAATGTAGCAGAGAGGGAGACGTTGTTGAAGTCTCCAGAGATCGCCATGAAAGAGTTTGGATGCTGTGTTTGTAGTTTAGCCATGACGGAGCTGATGACATCACAGGCTATCTCTGGTGCGGTACCTGGTATTATATTAACCGCTACCAGAATAACACAGGCAAACTCTCTGGGCAAATAATATGGATGGAAACTCACAGCTAACAGTTCTATGTCTCTTGTGAAGATCTTCTCTGCAGTCGGGGTGTGAAGAAGACTTTAAGCAATATAGTAAAAAATGCTCCTGGAAAACATCATCCACCCTGCCCACCTTGGTCACACAGCAGGGCACTGTGTTGAGTTTCAAGTTTTGATCAAACTATGAATGCAGCAGCTCAGGTTATGCATGTTTTAGGGGTGGCAGATGTTTACTCTCTAAAAATGCCTCAAGTCATGGTCTAGCAATGAAAGAGTTTTCATTATGAAATCAGTCACACATCATCCTGGGGCTGTATGCAAAATGGATTGTTAATCTATGGCTGAAAAGAGCCCTCAATAAACACACCACTCACTGCTTAAGTAAACAAAATGATGAAATACAGAGCCCTGTAGCTTTAAAAAATCCTGCGTCCTTGAATGTATTCACCCAAAAATAGTTACAAGCAAGATGGGGCAATCAGAAATTATTGAAAGTATAACATTATTTTGATGAGTTAACGAGTTGATAAAGAACGAACTGGTAAAAATGGTCAATCTTCTGGTCAAAATGGACATAGTTAAAAACCAGAAAATAGTTCCATAAAAGCTGGGCAAACACCTTCTTCTTCGTCATTATCCCCTCATCATCATCATCAAAATGAAAGAATAAATAATTTTTTTTTAAAAACAGAAACCCTGGATTTTCCACTCTAGAAAGAGTAGTAACTTCATCCAGGTTCAGTTCTCAAAGCAGTTTGTCTTTTCAAAACCTCAAAATCCTGGTTTCAGACATTTTTCATTGCTCAAGGGCCATCTTCAATATGACTGGAAAATCTGTCATTAGTATACAGCATGAACAGTCTGAAAAACCTCAGATCATCATCATCAGCTTAGAATCAAATTTATACATATTGTCCAAAAATACTTAGTCATCCTCAAAATTATTCATAGCCTCCAATTAAAACAGGAAAAAAAAATCAGCTGTCAGTGAAATAAGTTGAAATAGACAAAAATAATAAAAATTATTTTAAAAATCATGCCATTGATTTTGAATTATGGTTTGAAAGAAATATTAAAAACAAAACACACAAAAAGAAAACAAGCATGATGGTCATCCGAAGCTTAAATTTTGCTGAGTTGTTGTTGTTTTTTCCCCTCCTCTAATGTTCAAAAAAGACTCCAACACCTGTTGACAGGTATTTTGGTTCACTGTTAATGGGAAAGGTGCTCTTACTTGTCTGGGACAGTTTGTTTGTTTGTTTTTTAAAATAATTTAAAAACAAACAATTCAAAAGCAATATTTTATTTCCTGAAATTATAATTTTGTGAATTTGTATTTATCATTAGTTTCTTGTTATTATGCTGCCAATCTCTATAGAGTATTGGCAGTATATTGCTCTAGAGCAATATACTGCCAATGCTCTATAGAGCATTGGCAACATATTACTATTGCTCCGTGTTTATTCCCGCTATTATTATTATGCTGCCAATCTCTATAGAGCATTGGCAGTATATTGCTCTAGAGCAATATACTGCCAATGCTCTATAGAGCATTGGCAACATATTACTATTGCTCTGCGTTTATTCCGCGTTATTATTATTATTAAACTTTTTCAGTTTCCGTCATGTTTTTTGACGGCCTACTCCTCCCAGGGCTTTGCCAGCACCCCCACAAAAGTTATATCAAGACGTGCGTCTCGGCCGGGATCGGTGTGCTTGTTATTTGTCCGCGCAAAACTCAAACGGTGTTCACGCAATTCGCAAAAAACTGCGATTTTCGGTCCCATAGGAATGAATGGGATTTGGTCGAAAACAGCCGAGTAAAAAACCAAGAACCCAGGTCACTTTGGACCTCTATAGCTCAGCCATACCATAACATAGAAACACCATTCAAAGTTTAAACGGGTCACGAAAGCTGAAACTTTAACCATGTGAAAGGATATGTACATATCTGTTACGGTTTTGACACAATGGTAAGTTACGTTTTAGGAAAAATCCCAAAAATCCCAAAATCCCTCCGCACTCTAGCCGCACTCTAACTTTTGAAGCATTTCCAACTTTGAAACAAATGGCCATAACTCCCACACCGTTCATCGTACAGACATAATTTTTACATCAAAACGTTGGAAATCTTGTTGGCTTCATTTCATCCTTCCGCACATTTTTTGCTCAGACGCACCGTTTTCGAACTACGGCTCTCGGAATCTTAGAAAGTCACCATTTTGCTCCTATATCTCTCTCCATTGTAATCTAGACGGAAAGTTCAAAAAGCCCTGATTCTTAAAACTGTCACCATTTAAATTCTGTTCCACTTAGGATAAAATAAAATACATTCCTGAGTTCCTGAAAGCCTCATGGCGCTCACGGTGAAAAAAATTATTTTGATATCTGTTACGGTTTTCTCGCAGTGGACGATTCAGCATTTTCCCATAGAAAACTAAAGCATAAAGTCTCTAACTGAAATTAACTGACATTCCGTGACACACACACACAGACAGGTGCTGCGTTGTCATGACAACCTAAGCAGTTCTCCCTGCTGTGTTAATTAGTTTCACCTTTGACTTAATTCCTCATCTATAAACCAATGTATGATCAAACTGGAGGTTCAAATCCACTGAGGTCATCATGACTGTCCCTCTGTCCACTTATTTGGTGTCTCACCATGTCCTCAATACTAGAACTCTCTCTCTTTATATTCAAACATGTCTGTGCTTCCTTTCTCAGTCTTCCTCTCCCCTTGAACCCTCTGTTCACCAGTCTTGGCCTCCTGTCAGTCCTGTGGATGATCTATCTTTCTGTCTGTCTGTGTCTTTCTGCCTCACGGTCTCTGTCTCGCTAACAGTCTGTCTCACAGTCTATGTCTCATTCACAGTCTATCTCACAGTCTCTGTCTCACTTACAGTCTGTCTCACAGTCTATGTCTCATTCACAGTCTATCTCACAGTCTCTGTCTCACTTACAGTCTGTCTCACAGTCTATGTCTCATTCACAGTCTCCCACTCTGTTCGACTCACAGTCTGTCTCTGTCTCACTCACAGTTCGACTCACAGTCTGTTTCTCACTTACAGTCTGTCTCACAGTGTCTGTCTGTCTCTCAGTGTCTAAGTATCTGTCTGTCACATTGTCTGTCTGTATGTCTGTGTCACAGTATCTATCTATCTATCTATCTATCTATCTATCTATCTATCTATCTATCTATTTATCTATCTATCTTCTTCTACTATCTATCTATCTGTCTGTCTATCTGTCTCAGTGTCTCTCTATTTAAGTATCTGTCTGTCTCACAGTGTCTGTCCGTCTGTCTGTCAGTGTCTGTCTGTCTCAGTGTCTCTCTATTTATCTAAGTATCTGTCTGTCTCACAGTGTCTGTCTGTTTGTCAGTGTCAATCTAATTATCTGTCTGTCTCAGTGTCTTTCTGTCTCTCTCTCAGTCTGTCTCACAGTGTCTATCTATCTATCTGTCTGTCTCACGGTGTCTGTGTCACTCACAGTCAGTCTGGCTCAGTCTCTGTCTCACTCAGCATCTTTCTGTGTTTCTCAGTCTGTCTCACTCACCTTCTGTCTGTCTTTCTCAGTCTGTCTCACTCACTCTCTGTCTGTGTCACAGTCTGTCTCACAGCTTTGTCTTTCTGTCTGTTAATCCATCTTTGTAACATGGCTGCCGCTCTGTTCGACGTGGGTAGCAGATTGGCAGCATTCAAAATTTCTTCAGAAATTTTCTAGTTATTATGCTGCCAATCTCTATAGAGCATTGGCAGTATATTGCTCTAGAGCAATATACTGCCAATGCTCTATAGAGCATTGGCAACATATTACTATTGCTCCGCGTTTATTCCGGTTTATTGTGTGAATGCGTTCAGCGCATTCACAAGTTAGTTTTCCTGTTTCTCTTTCTTTATTATTATTTATTTTTCCGCCGTTTTTTGGTCGTCCATATCTTCAGCATGCTTCACCCGATTTTAGCCGTTCAAACGTTAAAATGTTCAGCTCCTTCTGGAGATGTGTGCTCGGAAGTCTGGTATTGATAACTTCAACTGTTTTCAAGTTATTGATCATTTATTGATCAAATTTTCCCCATTGACTTCAATGTTAAACCTTCAAATCCTTCAAAAAACTTACTCTTCTTTAAACGACTAAGGCTTTTTCATACCTTCAGCTAGAAATACCATTCAAACTTTATACGAATCAGCAGAGATTCAGCTTTAAAGCTTGTTCTTTTTTAAATTGATATCTTCAGCCAATTTTGAATTATGCCAGTTTACAAATTGTTCAACTTTTAGAAATTCAGCTTTTTCACTCCCTTCAGCTCCACTCTACTTCACTCTAACTTCAAACCCTTCAGCTCCAATTAGCGTTCATATCTTCAACATAGTTTCAGCTAGAAACACCATTCAAACTTTCAAATACTCTTCAGGAGTTGAACAACTACAATCTATATTTTCAGCTTCATATCTTCAACCGTTTTTGAGCTATGCCCTCTGAAAAAACCATGAAAAATTGCACTTTTCAGGCAAAAATTTTTCCTCCTCAGGAAAATCTTGAACAAATGCCCATAACTTCCACAGTTTTCGTCACAGAAAAATAAAATTTACATCAAAACGGAGCTTGACTCGTTGGCTTCGTCGGACCCCCGGGTCAAAAATCCGTCAGACGCACCGTTTTCGAACTACGCCCCTCGGAATCTTACAAAGTCACCATTTTGCCCCTATTAAACTCCATTGTAATCTGGACGGGGAGACAAAAAAGTCATGCAGAATTAAACTGCCAGCATTTAAATTCTGTTCAACTTAGGATAAAATAAAAGACATTTCTGAGTTCCTCAAAGCCTCGTGACGCTCACGGTGAAAAAATTATTTTGATATCTGTTACGGATTTCTCTCAGTGGACAGTTGTTCGGGGAGTGTTCTCCAGCATTTTCCTATAGAAAACTGAAGCATAAAGTCTGTGTAACTGAAATCAACTGTCATTCTCTTACACACACAGGTGCTGCGTTGTCATGACAACTTGATCAGTTCTCCCTGCTGTGTTAATTAGTTTCACCTTTGACCTAATTCCTTATCTACAAAGCAATGTATGATGAAGATGAAGCTTTAAAGCCACTGCAGTCATCATCACTGTCCCTCTGTCCACTTAATTGGTGTCTCACCATGTCCTCAACACCACAACTCTTCTATCCTTCCTCATCTTCACTCCTCTTCATCATCTCTCCTTCCTGGGTCCTCCATCATCCTCCCTCCTCTTCATCATCTCTCTTTTCTGGCTAATCCCTCATCGTCCCTCCTCTTCATCATCTCTCCTTCCTGGGTCCTTCATCATCCTACCTCCTCTTCATCATCCCTCTTTTCTGGCTCCTAATCCCTCATCCTCCCTCCTCTTCATCATCTCTCTTTCCTGGCTCCTCCATCATCCTCCCTCCTCTTCATCATCTCTCTTTCCTGGCTCCTAATCCCTCATCCTCCCTCCTCTTCATCATCTCTCCTTCCTGGCTCCTCCATCATCCTCTCCTCCTCTTCATCATCTCTCTTTCCTGGCTCCTCCATCATCGTCCCCCTCCTCTTCATCATCTCTCCTTCCTGGTTAATCCATCATCCTCCCTCCTCTTCATCATCTCTCCTTCCTGGCTCCTCCATCATCCTCCCTCCTCTTCATCATCTCTCCTTCCTGGCTCCTACCTCATCCTCCCTCCTCTTCATCATCTCTCTTTTCTGGTTAATCCCTCATCGTCCCTCCTCTTCATCATCTCTCCTTCCTGGGTCCTCCATCATCCTCCCTCCTCTTCATCATCTCTCCTTCCTGGCTCCTCCCTCATCCTCCCTCCTCTTCATCATCTCTCCTTCCTGGCTCCTCCCTCATCCTCCCTCCTCTTCATCATCTCTCTTTCCTGGCTCCTCCCTCATCCTCCCTCCTCTTCATCATCTCTCCTTCCTGGGTCCTCCCTCATCCTCCCTCCTCTTCATCATCTCTCCTTCCTGGGTCCTCCATCATCCTCCCTCCTCTTCATCATCTCTCTTTCCTGGCTCCTACCTCATCCTCCCTCCTCTTCATCATCTCTCTTTCCTGGCTCCTCCCTCATCCTCCCTCCTCTTCATCATCTCTCTTTCCTGGTCCTCCATCATCCTCCCTCCTCTTCATCATCTCTCTTTCCTGGCTCCTACCTCATCCTCCCTCCTCTTCATCATCTCTCCTTCCTGCTCCTCCCTCATCCTCCCTCCTCTTCATCATCTCTCTTTCCTGGCTCCTCCATCATCCTCCCTCCTCTTCATCATCTCTCTTTCCAGCTCCTACCTCATCCTCCCTCCTCTTCATCATCTCTCTTTCCTGCTCCTAATCCTCCCTCCTCTCATCCTCTCTTTCCTCTCCTCCTCATCCCCCCCCATCATCTCTCTTTTCTGGTTAATCCCTCATCCTCCCTCCTCTTCATCATCTCTCCTTCCTGGTCCTCCATCATCCTCCCTCCTCTTCATCATCTCTCTTTCCTGGCTCCTAGCCTCATCCTCCCTCCTCTTCATCATCTCTCTTTCCTGGCTCCTAGCCTCATCCTCCCTCCTCTTCATCATCTCTCTTTTCCGTTAATCCCTCATCGTCCCTCCTCTTTATCATCTCTCCTTCCTGGGTCCTCCATCATCCTCCCTCCTCTTCATCATCTCTCTTTCTGGCTCCTTGTTCATCTTCCCTCCTCTTCATCATCTCTCTTTCCTGGCTCCTAGCCTCATCTTCCCTCCTCTTCATCATCTCTCTTTTCTGGTTAATCCATCATCCTTCCTCCTCTTCATCATCTCTCTTTCTGTCTGTCATTGAAAATGGTGTCCACTTCTTCACCAGAATCAGAGACAAGTTCATATCTTGGTCATGGTAAATCTGAGAATTTCAGATGAAACATCTCTAGAAAGGTTATTTTCTGCTCTTTCAGATGACATCAAGTCCGACGTCACTTTTAAACCGGAAGTGGGCGGGGCCTTAAAAAGAAACAAATAAATTCATGTATCTCTATGATGGTAGCTCTGAAAATTATGAAACTAATATCACTAGAAAGGTTATTTTCTCCTCTTTCACATGACACCAAGTCCGACGTCACTTTCAAACCGGAAGTGGGCGGGGCCTCAAAAAGAAACAAATACGTTCATGTATCTCTGTGATGGTAGCTCCGAAAATTATGAAACTAATATCACTAGAAAGGTTGTTTTCTGCTCTTTCTGATGACATCAAGTCCGACGTCACTTTTAAACCGGAAGTGGGCGGGGCCTATAAAAAAAAAAAAATTCATGTATCTCTGTGATGGTAGCTTCAAAATTATGAAACTATATCACTACAAAGGGTATATTCTGCTCTTTCTGATGACATCAAGTCCGACGTCACTTCAAACCGGAAGTGGGCGGGGCCTAAAAAAAAACAAATAAATTATGTATCTCTGTGATGGTAGCTCCGAAAATTATGAAAGTGATATCACTACAAAGGTTATTTTCTGCTCTTTGTGATGACATCAAGTCCGACGTCACTTTCAAACCGGAAGTGGCCGGGGCCTTAGAAAGAAACAAAGAAATCAATGTATCTCGATGGTGGTAGCTCCAAAAAGATAATATTAATATCACTAGAAAGGTTTTTAGATGCTCTTTCTATTGACATTTAGTCTTGGTATCAAACTGAGCTGGAGGGATTTAATTCAGCTCTGATTAAGCTGTCTTCAGGCTGTTTCCATGCAGTTTTAATGTTGCAGTACTTTTAATGTTGCCTTCAACCTTAAACTGATTTTAGTTCAGGCTTCCATGAGGTCTCTTCAGCCATCTTTTCCTATCTTAAGCTCGTTAAACCTTTTTTCAAAGCATTTTCAAATATTTAAAGCCATTTTAAACTATTTTAAGCCAAATTCAACAATCATTCAACTGTTTGATCCATCTTCAGCTCTGTTTTAACATTATATTTCGATGTATTCAACTTCTTCAGCCTTATGCTTCAAATTCTTCAACTTCTCCAACTTCTTCAGCCTTATGCTTCAACATCTTCAGCTTATAAGCATTACAGTTCAACTTCTTCAACTTCTTTAGCCTTTGAGCAATATAGTTTAACTTCTTAAAGCATTTCAGCAACGTCTTCAACTTCTTTAGCCTTTGAGCATTATAGTTTAACTTCTTAAAGCATTTCAGTTCAGCGATTTCAGCATAAAGCATTCACACCAGTTGTTACGGAGTAACAACTTTTTCTAGTTTATTTTATTTTATTATTATTATTTTTCCGCCGTTTTTTGGTCGTCCATATCTTCAGCATGCTTCACCCGATTTTAGCCGTTCAAACTTTAAAATGTTCAGCTCCTTCTGGAGATGTGCGCTGGAAGTTTGGTATTGATAACTTCAACTGTTTTCAAGTTATTGATCATTTATTGATCAATTTTTAACATTGAAGTCAATGGAGAAGCCTTCAAACCCTTCAAAAAACTTCCTCTTCTTTAAACGACTAAGGCTTTTTCATACCTTCAGCTAGAAATACCATTCAAACTTTAAACGAATCAGCAGAGATTCAGCTTTAAAGCTTGCTATTTTTTAAATTGATATCTTCAGCCAATTTTGAATTATGCCAGTTTATAAATCATTCAAATTTTAGAAATTCAGCTTTTTCTCTCCCTTTCAACTCCACTCTAACTTACACTCTAAGTTCAAACCCTTCAGGTCCGTTCAGCCTTCATATCTTCAACATATTTCAGCTAGAAACACCATTCAAACTTTCAAATACTCTTCAGGAGTTGCACAACTAGAATATATTATTTTCAACTTCATATCTTCAACCATTTTTGAGTTATGCCCTCTCCAAAAACATGAAAAATTTCACTTTTCAGGCCAAAATTTTTCATCCCCCAGAAAATTTCAAACAAATGCCCATAACTTCCACAGTTTTCATCGCACAAAAATAAAATTTAGATCAAAACGGAGCTTGACTCGTTGGCTTCGTCGGCCTCCCGGGTCAAAAATCCGTCAGACGCACCGTTTTCGAACTACGCCCCACGGAATCTTACAAAGTCACGAATTTGCTCCTATTCACCTCCATTGTAATCTGGACGAAGAATCCTAAAAGGTCATGTGGATATAACTTGTCACCATGCCAGTTGTGTGTACCTTAGGATAAAATAAAAGACATCTCTGAGTTCCTCAAAGGCTCGTGGCGCTCACGGTGAAAAAATTATTTTGATATCTGTTACGGTTTTCTCTCAGTGGACAGTTGTTTGGGGAGTGGTCTCCAGCATTTTCCCATAGAAAACTGAAGCATAAAGTCTGTTTAACTGTAATCAACTGTCATTCTCTTACACATGCATGTAGCTCCATTGTCATGACAACCTAATCATTCATAATTCACAGAGAAATACACATGTAGGACTTTCTAATGTATTTCTTACTACAAACTCATCAGGATTGTCTCTCTGTCATGTCTTTGTGTCTTCTGGCTGTGTCCTAAACACCAGGATTGTCTCTGTCTGTCCTCTTGTCAACTCCTCTCCTCATAAACTGGATTTCAAACCTGTGTGACCAATGATATCAGATGGTACCAGACTGGTATGATACCTGTATGGCACTGGTTCCATACTGGTACCAGACTGTCTACGGCCCTGGTACCAGACTGGTATCAGACTGGTGCCAAACTGGTATCAGACTGGTACCAGACTGGTATGCCACTGGTACCAGACTGGTACCAGACTGGACCAACTGGTATGCCACTTATCAGACTTAACAACTTATACTGTACAGACATAGCACTGGTACAACTGGAACCAACTGGATACACTGTACCAGACTGGAACCAACTGTATAGCACTGGTACCAGATGGAACCAGACTGGTATGCCACTGGTTCAGACTGATAACAGACTGGTATAGACTGGTACCAGACTGGTATCAGACTGGTACCAGACTGGTATGGCACTGGTATCAGACCAATACCAGACTGGTATGCCACTGTAGCAGACTGGATTTCACTCTTCCACACTGGTACCAGACTGGTATGGCACTGGTGCCAGACTAGTCAAACTGTACCAGACTGGTATCAGACTGAACCAAAATGGTACCAGACTGAATCAGACTGTATAGCAGTGGTACCAGAATGAACCAACTAATCCACTCTATCAGACTCACCACTTTATGCCACTGCATCAACTACACCAGACTGTATGCCACTGTACCAGACTGGTATTTCACTGGTTACACTTGTACCAAACTGGTATGGCACTTACCCGCTAAACCAGACTAGTATGCCACTGTATCAGACTGAACCAACTGGTATGCCACTGGTATCAGACTGAACCAATCCTTATCCCAAACTGTCAGTCTACCAACTTATACACTTACCAGACTGAATCAGACTGGTACAATGCTGGTATGGCACTGCATCAACTGTCCCAGACTGGAATAGCACTGGTACCAGAATGGAACCATACTGGTATGCCACTGGTACCAGAATGAACCAAACTGGATCAGACTGGTAGAGCAAAATGGAACCAACTAGTATGCCACTGGTATCAGACTGTTAACAGAATGGTATCAGACTGTACCAGACTGGTATACCACTGGCATCAGACCGACACCGGACTGGTATGCCACTAGTAGCAGACTGGTATTTCACTGCTTCCACACTGGTACCAGACTGGTATGACACTGGTACCAGGCTGGAACCAGACTGGTATGCCACTGGTATCAGACTGAAACCAGACTAGTATGCCACTGGTATCAGACTGGTAGCAAACTGGTATGCCACTGGCATCAGATACCAGACTGGTATCAGAATGGTATCAGACTGGAACTAAACTGGCACCAGACTGGTATAGCAGTGGTATCAGACTGTTAACAGAATGGTATGCCACTGGTACCAGACTGGTATTTCACTGGTTCCACACTGGTACCAGACTGGTATGGCACTGGTACCAGGCTGGAACCAGACTGGTATAGCACTGGTACCAGACTGAATCAGACTGGTACCAGACTGGTATGCACTGGTATCAGACTGGTACCAGACTGGTATTTCATTGGTTCCACACTGGTACCAGACTGGAATAGCACTGGTACCAGAATGGAACCATACTGGTTTGCTACTGGTATCAGACTTAACAGACTGATACCAGACTGGTATTTAATTGGTTCCACACTGGTACCAGACTGGTATAGCACTGGTACCAGAATGGAACCAAACTGGGATCAGACTGGTAGAGCAGTGGTACCAGAATGGAACCAGACTGGTATGCCACTTGTATCAGACTGTTAACAGAATGGTATCAGACTGGTACCAGACTGGTATACCACTGGCATCAGACCGACACCAGACTGGTATGCCACTGGTAGCAGACTGGTATTTCACTGCTTCCACACTGGTGCCAGACTGGTATGGCACTGGTACCAGGCTGGAACCAGACTGGTACGGCACTGGTATCAGACTGAAACCAGACTAGTATGCCACTGGTATCAGACTGAAACCAGACTAGTATGCCACTGGTATCAGACTGGTAGCAAACTGGTATGCCACTGGCATCACACTAGTATTTGAATTTATTGAAAGGATAGCCCCATGAGATGTAACATCTTGTTTTGGAGGGGTCCACGACGCAAACAAACATTTACACAAATGAGTATCAGACTGGTATGGCACTGATAACAACTTGTATCAGACTGGTAGAAAAAATCATGATGAAAATGGTGTCCACTTCTTCAAAAGAATCAGAAACAAGTCATTATCTTGGCCATGGTAAATATGAGAATTACAAATGAAACATCTCTAGAAAGGGTATTTTCTCCTCTTTCTGATGACATTAAGTCCAACGTCACTTTCAACCGAAGTGGGCGGGGCCTAAAAAAAAAAAATAATCTGACTCTAAAAAAAACAAACTAAAAGTTTTTCTCCCCTTTCTATACTCAATCCAACTCACTTTCAAACCGGAAGTCGGGGCCTCAAAAAGAAACAAATAAATTCATGTATCTTAGTGGTGGCAGCTCCAAAAAAATAATATTAATATTACTAGAAAGGTTTTTAGCTTTCTTTTCTTATCTTTAGCTCCATAAACCTTTTTTCAAAGCATTTTCAAATATTTTTAGCCATTTTGGTCTATTTTAAACCAAATTTAACTGTTTGGTCCTTCATCAGCTCTGTTCAACATTATATGTCAATGTATTTACCTTCTTCAGCCTTATGCTTCAAGTTTTTCACCTTTTTCACCTTTTTCAGCCTTATGCTTCACCTTTTTCAGCTTTTTCCCCTTCTTTAGCCTTATGCTTCAACTTTTTCACCTTTTTCAGCCTTAAGCTTCAACTTTTCAACTTTTCAGCCTAATGCTTCAACTTTTCCAGCTTTTTTTACCTTTTTCAGCCTTATGCGTCAACTTTTTCAGCTTTTTAACCTTTTTCAGCCTTATGCTTCAACTTTTTCACCTTCTTTCACACCTTATGCTTCAACTTTTTCAGCTTTTTTACTTTACTTATGCTTCAACTTTTCACCTTCTTCAGCCTTATGCTTTAACTTTTTCAGCTTCTACAGCCTTATGCTTCAACTTTTTCCGCTTTTTTCACCTTCTTCGGCCTTATGCTCCAACTTCTTCAGCTTCTAAAGTTTATGAGCATTACAGTTCAACTTCTTCTACTTTTCCAGCCTTTGAGCATTATAGTTCAACTCATTCAACTTCTTTAAGCATTTCAGTTCAGCGTCTTCAGCATGACAGCATTCACACCCGTTGTTACGGAGTAACAACAGTTTCTAGTTATTATTATTATTTATTATTATTTTTCCGCCGTTTTTTGGTCGTCCATATCTTCAGCATGCTTCACCCGATTTTAGCCGTTCAAACTTTAAAATGTTCAGCTCCTTCTGGAGATGTGCGCTCGGAAGTTTGGTATTGATAACTTCAACTGTTTTCAAGTTATTGATCATTTATTGATCAATTTTTAACATTGAAGTCAATGGAGAAGCCTTCAAACCCTTCAAAAAACTTCCCCTTCTTCAAAACGACTAAGGCTTTTTCATACCGTTCAGCTAGAAATACCATTCAAACTTTAAACGAATCAGCAGAGATTCAGCTTTAAAGCTTGCTATTTTTTAAATTGATATCTTCAGCCAATTTTGAATTATGCCAGTTTATAAATCATTCAAATTTTAGAAATTCAGCTTTTTCTCTCCCTTCAACTACACTCTACTTACACTCTAAGTTAAAACCCTTCAGGTCCGTTCAGCCTTCATATCTTCAACATACTTTCAGCTAGAAACACCATTCAAACTTTCAAATACTCTTCAGAAGTTGAACAACTAGAATATATATTTTCAACTTCATATCTTCAACCATTTTTGAGTTATGCCCTCTCCAAAAACATGAAAAATTTCACTTTTCAGGCCAAAATTTTTCATCCCCCAGAAAATTTCAAACAAATGCCCATAACTTCCACAGTTTTCATCGCACAAAAATAAAATTTAGATCAAAACGGAGCTTGACTCGTTGGCTTCGTCGGACCTCCCGGGTCAAAAATCCGTCAGACGCACCGTTTTCGAACTACGCCCCACGGAATCTTACAAAGTCACGATTTTGCTCCTATTCACCTCCATTGTAATCTGGACGAAGAATCCTAAAAGGTCATGTGGATATAACTTGTCACCATGCCAATTGTGTGTACCTTAGGATAAAATAAAAGACATCTCTCAGTTCCTCAAAGGCTTGTGGCGCTCACGGTGAAAAAATTATTTTGATATCTGTTACGGTTTTCTCTCAGTGGACAGTTGTTTGGGGAGTGGTCTTCAGCATTTTCCCATAGAAAACTGAAGCATAAAGTCTGTTTAACTGTAATCAACTGTCATTCTCTTACACATGCATGTAGCTCCATTGTCATGACAACCTAATCATTCATAATTCACATAGAAATACACATGTAGGACTTTCTAATGTATTTCTTACTACAAACTCATCAGGATTGTCTCTCTGTCATGTCTTTGTGTCTTCTGGCTGTGTCCTAAACACCAGGATTGTCTCTGTCTGTCCTCCTGTCAACTCCTCTCCTCATAAACTGGATTTCAAACCTGTATGACCAATGATATCAGATGGTACCAGACTGGTATGATACCTGTATGGCACTGGTTCCATACTGGTACCAGGCTGTCTACGGCCGTGGTACCAGACTGGTATCAGACTGGTGCCAAAGTGGTATCAGACTGGTACCAGACTGGTATTTCACTGCTTCCACACTGGTACCAGACTGGTATGGCACTGGTACCAGAATGGAACCATACTGGTATGCCACTGGTATCAGACTGTTAACAGACTGGTATTAGACTGGTACAAGACTGGTATAGCACTGGTACCAGACTGGAACCAGAGTGGTATGCCACTGGTACCAGTCTGAAACCAGACTGGTATAGCACTGGTACCAGACTGGTATCAGACCGGTACCAGATTGTAATTTCATTGGTTCCACACTGGTACCAGACTGGCATAGCACTGGTACCAGAATGGAACCATACTGGTATGCCACTGGTATCAGACTGTGAACAGACTGGTGTCAGACTGGTACAAAACTAGTGTGCTACTGGAATCAGACTGTGAACAGACTGGTGTCAGACTGGTACAAAACTGGTATGCCACTGGTATCAGACTGTTACGAGACTGGTGTCAGACTGGTACAACACTGGTATGCCACTGGTATCAGACTGGTGTCATACTGGTACAAAACTGGTATGCCACTAGTAAAAGGCTGGTACCAGACTGCTATAGCACTGGTATCAGACTGGAGTCAAACTGGTACCAGACTGGTATCAGACTGGAACCAAAATGGTACCAGACTGGAATCAGACTGGTATAGCAGTGGTACCAGAATGGAACCAGACTGGAATGCCACTCGTATCAGACTGGCACCAGACTGTTATGCCACTGGCATCAGACTGACACCAGACTGGTATGCCACTGGTACCAGACTGGTATTTCACTGGTTACACTTGTACCAAACTGGTATGGCACTGGTACCCGGCTAGAACCAGACTGGTATGCCACTGGTATCAGACTGGAACCAGACTGGTATGCCACTGGTATCAGACTGGAACCAGACTGGTATGCCACTTTCAACCCACACCCTGGATCAACGACCAGACGGACCACGGACAACGCCAGAGTTGCCACTGTCAGTCTAACCAGACTGGTATAGCACTGGTACCAGACTGGAATCAGACTGGTACAATGCTGGTATGGCACTCATCAGACTGGTCCCAGACTGGAATAGCACTGGTACCAGAATGGAACCATACTGGTATGCCACTGGTACCAGATGGAACCAAACTGGGATCAGACTGGTAGAGCAAAATGGAACCAGACTAGTATCCACTGGTATCAGACTGTTAACAGAATGGTATCAGACTGGTACCAGACTGTATACCACTCATCAACCACACCAGACTGGTATGCCACTAGTAGCAGACTTATTTCACTGCTTCCACACTGGTACCAGACTGGTATGACACTGGTACCAGGCTGGAACCAGACTGGTATGCCACTGGTATCAGACTGAAACCAGACTAGTATCCACTGTCGGCACGACCAGACAATCAGACACCAGACTATCACTGATCAGACCAAACCAACACCACTACAGAATACTCTCCACATTACCAGATGATGCACCCAGACTACAAACAGACACAGACTAAAAAAAACAACCAAAACCAAACCACACACCACACCACCACACACTACACTACCAAACGGTATGCACACACTAACCAACACCACACAACAACAACCACAACAACAAACCACAACTACAATACCACCAGCACCAACTGTATAGCACTGTACCAACTAATCAACTACAACTGTATGCACTCAGCCCCAACTAATAGCACTACAAATAACCATATTATCCACCAAATGAACCAAACGATCAGACTGTAGACAAAATGGAACCAACTATATGCCACATAACTAAAAACAACTACCAACTGTATACCACTGCACAACCAACCTCCACTACAACTATACTGCTTCCACACTGGTACCAGACTGGTATGACACTGGTACCAGGCTGGAACCAGACTGGTATGCCACTGGTATCAGACTGAAACCAGACTAGTATGCCACTGGTATCAGACTGGTAGCAAACTGGTATGCCACTGGCATCAGATACCAGACTGGTATCAGAATGGTATCAGACTGGAACTAAACTGGCACCAGACTGGTATAGCAGTGGTATCAGACTGTTAACAGAATGGTATGCCACTGGTACCAGACTGGTATTTCACTGGTTCCACACTGGTACCAGACTGGTATGGCACTGGTACCAGGCTGGAACCAGACTGGTATAGCACTGGTACCAGACTGGAATCAGACTGGTATCAGACTGGTATGGCACTGGTATCAGACTGGTACCAGACTGGTATTTCATTGGTTCCACACTGGTACCAGACTGGTATAGCACTGGTACCAGAATGGAACCATACTGGTTTGCTACTGGTATCAGACTTAACAGACTGATACCAGACTGGTATTTAATTGGTTCCACACTGGTACCAGACTGGTATAGCACTGGTACCAGAATGGAACCAAACTGGGATCAGACTGGTAGAGCAGTGGTACCAGAATGGAACCAGACTGGTATGCCACTTGTATCAGACTGTTAACAGAATGGTATCAGACTGGTACCAGACTGGTATACCACTGGCATCAGACCGACACCAGACTGGTATGCCACTGGTAGCAGACTGGTATTTCACTGCTTCCACACTGGTGCCAGACTGGTATGGCACTGGTACCAGGCTGGAACCAGACTGGTACGGCACTGGTATCAGACTGAAACCAGACTAGTATGCCACTGGTATCAGACTGAAACCAGACTAGTATGCCACTGGTATCCGACTGGTAGCAAACTGGTATGCCACTGGCATCACACTAGTATTTGAATTTATTGAAAGGATAGCCCCATGAGATGTAACATCTTGTTTTGGAGGGGGTCCATGACGCAAACAAACATTTACACAAATGAGTATCAGACTGGTATGGCACTGATAACAACTTGTATCAGACTGGTATGATACCAAGTAATCATGACTGTCATTGAAAATGGTGTCCACTTCTTCAAAAGAATCAGAAACAAGTTATTATCTTGGCCATGGTAAATCTGAGAATTACATATGAAACATCTCTAGAAAGGGTATTTTCTCCTCTTTCTGATGACATTAAGTCCAACGTCACTTTCGAACCGGAAGTGGGCGGGGCCTTAAGAAGAAACAAATAAATTCATGTATCTCTGTGATGGTTGCTCTGAAAATTATGAAACTAATATCACTAGAAAGGTTTTTTCTCCCCTTTCTGATGACATCAAGTCCAACGTCAGTTTCAAACCGGAAGTGGGCGGGGCCTCAAAAAGAAACAAATAAATTCATGCATCTTACTGGTGGCAGCTCCAAAAAAGATAATATTAATATTACTAGAAAGGTTTTTAGCTTTCTTTTCTTATCTTTAGCCCCATAAACCTTTTTTCAAAGCATTTTCAAATATTTTTAGCCATTTTGGTCTATTTTAAACCAAATTTAACTGTTTGGTCCTTCATCAGCTCTGTTCAACATTATATGTCAATGTATTTACCTTCTTCAGTCTTATGCTTCAAGTTTTTCAGCTTTTTCACCTTTTTCAGCCTTATGCTTCACCTTTTTCAGCTTTTTCCCCTTCTTTAGCCTTATGCTTCAACTTTTTCACTTTTTCACCTTTTTCAGCCTTAAGCTTCAACTTTTCAACTTTTCAGCCTAATGCTTCAACTTTTCCAGCTTTTTTTTTTTTTACCTTTTTCAGCCTTATGCGTCAACTTTTTCAGCTTTTTAACCTTTTTCAGCCTTATGCTTCAACTTTTTCACCTTCTTTCACAGCCTTATGCTTCAACTTTTTCAGCTTTTTTCACCTTTTTCAGTCTTATGCTTCAACTGTTTCACCTTCTTCAGCCTTATGCTTTAACTTTTTCAGCTTCTACAGCCTTATGCTTCAACTTTTTCCGCTTTTTTCACCTTCTTCAGCCTTATGCTTCAACTTCTTCAACTTCTAAAGCTTATGAGCATTACAGTTCAACTTCTTCTACTTTTCCAGCCTTTGAGCATTATAGTTCAACTCATTCAACTTCTTTAAGCATTTCAGTTCAGCGTCTTCAGCATGACAGCATTCACACCCGTTGTTACGGAGTAACAACAGTTTCTAGTTATTTTATTATTTGTGTCCCCCCAAATTAAAAAACACACCCCACACCTTTCTCCCCATCATCCCCTTCCTTCCTCCATCACCCCCCCCTCATCATCTCTCTTCCTCTCACACCCTTCCCTCCTCCTCATCCTCCCTCCTCTTCACACTCCTTCCGAAACACACCTCACCCCCCCCCCAACTCCTTATACCTTTCTCTCACCCCCCCATCATCTTCCCCCCACCCCCACCCACCCCACTCACAATTACCACCCCAACTCCCTTGAACCACCCCCAAAAGCCAACGCGCAACAAAAACCAGAGTATTTTCCCTTTTCAGATACATCAAGCCGACGCACCAACCGAAGCGCAAAAAGAAACAAAAACATGACCAGACCAAAATAGAACAAACAAAATCTAAAAAAGCAGCACAAACCGGAAGCAAAAAGAAAAAAAAAAAAAAAATAAACAAGCACGAAGGGCCAAAAAAAAAACAAAACAAAAAAGCCCCGGGCCCCACCCGAGGAGCTCAGTCCATAACATTCTCTAAACACCAGGCGCTCCAATTTCAACAACACCCCCCTTAAATCACCTTCCTCCTATCCTATAGAGGAGCAAAGCCCCAGCCACACCCCTCCCTTCCACCATCCAACACCACAACCTCTCCTCCCCCCCCCCAATCCCCATCATCCTTTCCTCCCCCCCCCTCTACCCCCAACCCCACTCCCACAAAAAACACCAAAACAAACACCAAACAGCCATAACATCACTACCTTACTCACCCCTCAGACAACACACCCCAATCCCCAACCCCACACAATACACAAACCACCCCCCTTCCATCCCCCCCCCCCCCCCCCCCCCCCCCCTGGCCTTTCTTATTATTATTATTTTTCCGCCTTCTCGCCTCTCCTCCTACCTCCCCCCCCCCCCTCATTTTTTCCCTTTCTTACCTCCACCCCCCCTCTTCTACCTCCTCACCATCATTTCAAATCTCAACATTTCAATTTCACTCATACTTCCCATTATTACCCTTACAATTTCAATTTTAATTTTCACTTTTCCTCCCTTCCCCCACTCCCAACTCAACCCTCACCCATACTATTTCCAATCACCCCATCAACAAAACCCAAAACAACAAAATTTTCCTCTATCTTCAACCGTTTTACTTCCCTCTAAACAAATCACTCACAATTCCCCAAAAATCTAACAAACCAACCCATCACCAGAAAAAAAATTACACAACACTACCCCTCCCCCGCCCCACCCCCGACCCCCCATCCACCCATTTTCCCCTATAACCCTTCCAACCCACAGAAACCCACAATCCCCTAGCCCCCAACCCCCCCAAAATTATTTATCCCCCCCTCTCCCTTCCTACACAACCCCTCCACACCACCCTTCAACAACTCACTACCCTTAATTATTCACCTACCCCACTCAATTAAAAAACTAAACCACCCCACACACCCCTCTCCCAATTCCACCTCCCAACACCAACCTCTCCCTTCCTCATCCCCCTTCTCCCTTCCCCCCCCCCCCCTACCCCTCCCCCTCCCCCTCTCTTCTCTCTCTTTCCGCCCCTCCCCCTCTTCTCTTTTCTCTCCCTCTCTCTCTTTCTCTCCTTCATTCCTTTCCCTCTCTCCCCCACACCCCCCCTCTCACCTACTTTAGGTCCTCTAACCTTTAGTTCCTTTCCCTCCCTTTCTAACTTTACCTTACATTACATCTATTTTATATTTTTTTAATTGTATTTTTCACTTTTTTCATTTTAGCCTTAATTTTTCGTTCACCTTAATTTTCTTTTCGTTTTCCTTTCGTTCGTTTCCACATTTTTTTTCTATTTCCTTTTTCACCATAGCTAAGAACCTACCTCTCCCCGTTACCTTCTATTCCAAACTCCCCATTCACTTTCTTAATTCCTTTTACCATACATCTTCCTTTAATTCTTCTCCTCCCCACCCTCCTCCCCTCCCCCAACTACACCAAATTTCACTTTCCCCCTCCCCATAAAACCCTACCCCCCCCCCCAGACCATACCCCCCCTTCTACACAAACCACAGATTGCCCTCATTCTTTTCTCTGCTTGCCTAAACACCATCTCTTCTCCTCTTTCAACTCCTCCCCAAAACGAAACACCTCCAAAACAGAACCAGCAAACGCACCCACACCAGCTCACACCACGACCCACAGCGACCACAGACAACCCCCCCCACACCACATTCATTTTCCAACGCCCAGCCACCACGCAAACACACCCCAACACACCAAGCCACAGACACACAAAGGACCACAACAGCCAAAGGCCGCACCACACAGCACACCAACGACACCACACCCCCACACCCCCACACACGGCCAGACACGACAGCAACAAACACCAGACACAGACAAGCAGCCGAGACACGACCCCGCACACCCACCCCACCAACACCCACCCACGCCCCCCGACGGCAGACAAAGACGGAACTGACCAACTGACACCCACGAACCAACAGACCACGAAGACGACCAAGACCACCCAAACCAGACGACAGACACCAACACCACGACCAGACATCACGCCAACACCAGACATCACGGACCAGACACCAGAAAAACGGACAGACAACCAAACCCAGCCACGAACCCAACACAGCAACGAACCAAAGAACCAACGGACACACAGACAACAACCACGACCAACGACACCAAACACCCAGCGACCACACCAACGGACACGCCACACCCAGACAGACACCAGCGAAACCAACAACACGCCAACGACACACCAAACGACACAACAACTGGACCAGACGAAGCACGACCAACGAACAAACGCAGACACAACTGGACAGCAAAGCAGACCAGAAGAACCAACACCACGCACAACAAACCAACACCACACAACGACACCACCCACAACACCAGCAAACCAGACGAAACACGACCAACACAGACACCAAAACACGGCGAAGACACAAACGACCACACAGACGACAGACAACACGGACCAGCACCAAACAACACACGACACACAAAACCAGCGACACCCAACGAAACCCACAACACACACCACCAACACATCACACGACCAGACGGAAGCACGACCAAATTGAACCATACACCACACAGACAACACACACGCCCACACCAACCCCCACCCAGACCACCCACACCACAGACCACCACAACGAAACAGACAAACACCAGACACAACAACAGGACAGAAACCAGACGACCACGACCACACACCCAACCAGACAGACACCACCCATGCAAGCACGACCAGACACAACCACGACAGACGAACACGGACCAGACAGCAACGCCACACCAACGTACAGACGAAGCAGACAAGGACCAAGACCACGACAGACGACACCAGACGACCCACAGACACACCCACACGCCCCAGACACCAAGACCCAAACCCACACCAACAGAGCAACACCAGACACACGACAGCACACCAACCCACAACCACCCGAACAGAGGTAACACTACCAACTACAACGTACGCCCAACACACGAAAACACCCACAAGACCAGCACACATTTACAGACTGAGCCCTGAAACAACATGAGCGGGGAACCAGTAATCACCTCCTTTCCTTTTTTTCCCCCCCTCAACACCAAATCCCATATATTAAACCCCTTTAAGCCCCTTTCTCTCCTCCAATTCCTCCTCTCCTTCCTCCCTTTCCATATCTCCCTACACACACACCCACGAAAAAAGCGGAAAAAGAGAAAGAAGAAGAGAAGAAGAAGAAATTACCCAAAACCCATTTAATTAAAGCACTCCAAAAGAACAGAACAACATACTTGCATGGAAAAAAACAAATAAAACCAAAGATATCCTCCTTCTATAACATCAACCACCACTTCAACCAACGCCCAAAAAAAAGATATCTCTTATGTACCAAAAATAAAAAATCCTAAGTTCTCTCCTATACAAACCACCACTAACAAAAAAACACAAACAACACAAACCGGAACCCAAACCACAACAAAAAAAACCACCAAAACCACGCTCGAAAATAGAAAGAACACAGGAACGCCTTTCAGACACACCGACCACCAAAGAAGGCGCCCAAAAAAAGAAGGCAAAAAACAACCCAAGAAAACCCCCCCCCCACGCCCCCCCCCCCCCCCACCCACCACCCACCTTAGAACAAAGCATTCACACATTTGTTTTCCTGTTTCTCTTTATTTATTATTATTATTTTTCCGCCGTTTTTTGGTCGTCCATATCTTCAGCATGCTTCACCCGATTTTAGCCGTTCAAACTTTAAAATGTTCAGCTCCTTCTGGAGATGTGTGCTCGGAAGTTTGGTATTGATAACTTCAACTGTTTTCAAGTTATTGATCATTTATTGATCAATTTTTAACATTGAAGTCAATGGAGAAGCCTTCAAACCCTTCAAAAAACTTCCTCTTCTTTAAACGACTAAGGCTTTTTCATACCTTCAGCTAGAAATACCATTCAAACTTTATACGAATCAGCAGAGATTCAGCTTTAAAGCTTGCTATTTTTTAAATTGATATCTTCAGCCAATTTTGAATTATGCCAGTTTATAAATCATTCAAATTTTAGAAATTCAGCTTTTTCTCTCCCTTCAACTACACTCTACTTACACTCTAAGTTAAAACCCTTCAGGTCCGTTCAGCCTTCATATCTTCAACATGCTTTCAGCTAGAAACACCATTCAAACTTTCAAATACTCTTCAGAAGTTGAACAACTAGAATATATATTTTCAACTTCATATCTTCAACCATTTTTGAGTTATGCCCTCTCCAAAAACACGAAAAATTTCACTTTTCAGGCCAAAATTTTTCATCCCCGAGAAAATTTCAAACAAATGCCCATAACTTCCACAGTTTTCATCGCACAAAAATAAAATTTAGATCAAAACGGAGCTTGACTCGTTGGCTTCGTCGGACCTCCCGGGTCAAAAATCCGTCAGACGCACCGTTTTCGAACTACGCCCCACGGAATCTTACAAAGTCACGAATTTGCTCCTATTCACCTCCATTGTAATCTGGACGAAGAATCCTAAAAGGTCATGTGGATATAACTTGTCACCATGCCAATTGTGTGTACCTTAGGATAAAATAAAAGACATTTCTGAGTTCCTCAAAGCCTCGTGGCGCTCACGGTGAAAAAATTATTTTGATATCTGTTACGGTTTTCTCTCAGTGGACAGTTGTTTGGGGAGTGGTCTTCAGCATTTTCCCATAGAAAACTGAAGCATAAAGTCTGTTTAACTGTAATCAACTGTCATTCTCTTACACATGCATGTAGCTCCATTGTCATGACAACCTAATCATTCATAATTCACATAGAAATACACATGTAGGACTTTCTAATGTATTTCTTACTACAAACTCATCAGGATTGTCTCTCTGTCATGTCTTTGTGTCTTCTGGCTGTGTCCTAAACACCAGGATTGTCTCTGTCTGTCCTCCTGTCAACTCCTCTCCTCATAAACTGGATTTCAAACCTGTGTGACCAATGATATCAGATGGTACCAGACTGGTATGATACCTGTATGGCACTGGTTCCATACTGGTACCAGACTGTCTACGGCCGTGGTACCAGACTGGTATCAGACTGGTACCAAACTGGTATCAGACTGGTACCAGACTGGTATTTCATTGCTTCCACACTGGTGCCAGACTGGTATAGCACTGGTACCAGAATGGAACCATACTGGTATGCCACTGGTATCAGACTGTTAACAGACTGGTATTAGACTGGTACAAGACTGGTATAGCACTGGTACCAGACTGGAACCAGAGTGGTATGCCACTGGTACCAGTCTGAAACCAGACTGGTATAGCACTGGTACCAGACTGGTATCAGACCGGTACCAGATTGTAATTTCATTGGTTCCACACTGGTACCAGACTGGCATAGCACTGGTACCAGAATGGAACCATACTGGTATGCCACTGGTATCAGACTGTGAACAGACTGGTGTCAGACTGGTACAAAACTAGTGTGCTACTGGAATCAGACTGTGAACAGACTGGTGTCAGACTGGTACAAAACTGGTATGCCACTGGTATCAGACTGTTACGAGACTGGTGTCAGACTGGTACAACACTGGTATGCCACTGGTATCAGACTGGTGTCATACTGGTACAAAACTGGTATGCCACTAGTAAAAGGCTGGTACCAGACTGCTATAGCACTGGTATCAGACTGGAGTCAAACTGGTACCAGACTGGTATCAGACTGGAACCAAAATGGTACCAGAATGGAATCAGACTGGTATAGCAGTGGTACCAGACTGGCACCAGACTGTTATGCCACTGGCATCAGACTGACACCAGACTGGTATGCCACTGGTACCAGACTGGTATTTCACTGGTTACACTTGTACCAAACTGGTATGGCACTGGTACCCGGCTAGAACCAGACTGGTATGCCACTGGTATCAGACTGGAACCAGATTGGTATGCCACTGGTCAGTCTGAAACCAGACTGGTATAGCACTGGTACCAGACTGGAATCAGACTGGTACCAGACTGGTATGGCACTGGTATCAGACCAACACCAGACTGGTATGCCACTGGTAGCAGACTGGTATTTCACTGCTTCCACACTGGTACCAGACTGGTATGGCACTGGTGCCAGACTGGAGTCAAACTGGTACCAGACTGGTATCAGACTGGAACCAAAATGGTACCAGACTGGAATCAGACTGGTATAGCAGTGGTACCAGAATGGAACCAGACTGGAATGCCACTCGTATCAGACTGGCACCGGACTGTTATGCCACTGGCATCAGACTGACACCAGACTGGTATGCCACTGGTACCAGACTGGTATTTCACTGGTTACACTTGTACCAAACTGGTATGGCACTGGTACCAGACTGGAACCAGACTGGTATGCCACTGGTATCAGACTGGAACCAGACTGGTATGCCACTGGTATCAGACTGGAACCAGACTGGTATGCCACTGGTATCAGACTGGAACCAGACTGGTATGCCACTGGTCAGTCTGAAACCAGACTGGTATAGCACTGGTACCAGACTGGAATCAGACTGGTACAATGCTGGTATGGCACTGGCATCAGACTGGTCCCAGACTGGAATAGCACTGGTACCAGAATGGAACCATACTGGTATGCCACTGGTACCAGAATGGAACCAAACTGGGATCAGACTGGTAGAGCAAAATGGAACCAGACTAGTATGCCACTGGTATCAGACTGTTAACAGAATGGTATCAGACTGGTACCAGACTGGTATACCACTGGCATCAGACCGACACCAGACTGGTATGCCACTAGTAGCAGACTGGTATTTCACTGCTTCCACACTGGTACCAGACTGGTATGACACTGGTACCAGGCTGGAACCAGACTGGTATGCCACTGGTATCAGACTGAAACCAGACTGGTATGCCACTGGTATCAGACTGGTAGCAAACTGGTATGCCACTGGCATCAGATACCAGACTGGTATCAGAATGGTATCAGACTGGAACTAAACTGGCACCAGACTGGTATAGCAGTGGTATCAGACTGTTAACAGAATGGTATGCCACTGGTACCAGACTGGTATTTCACTGGTTCCACACTGGTACCAGACTGGTATGGCACTGGCACTGTACCAGACTGGAACCAGACTGGTATAGCACTGGTACCAGACTGGAATCAGACTGGTACCAGACTGGTATGGCACTGGTATCAGACTGGTACCAGACTGGTATTTCATTGGTTCCACACTGGTACCAGACTGGTATAGCACTGGTACCAGAATGGAACCATACTGGTTTGCTACTGGTATCAGACTTAACAGACTGATACCAGACTGGTATTTAATTGGTTCCACACTGGTACCAGACTGGTATAGCACTGGTACCAGAATGGAACCAAACTGGGATCAGACTGGTAGAGCAGTGGTACCAGAATGGAACCAGACTGGTATGCCACTGGTATCAGACTGTTAACAGAATGGTATCAGACTGGTACCAGACTGGTATACCACTGGCATCAGACCGACACCAGACTGGTATGCCACTGGGTAGCAGACTGGTATTTCACTGCTTCCACACTGGTACCAGACTGGTATGGCACTGGTACCAGGCTGGAACCAGACTGGTACGGCACTGGTATCAGACTGAAACCAGACTAGTATGCCACTGTATCAGACTGAAACCAGACTAGTATGCCACTGGTATCAGACTGGTAGCAAACTGGTATGCCACTGGCATCACACTAGTATTTGAATTTATTGAAAGGATAGCCCCATGAGATTAACATCTTGTTTTGGAGGGGTCCACGACGCAAACAAACATTTACACAAATGAGTATCAGACTGGTATGGCACTGATAACAACTTGTATCAGACTGGTATGAACAGTAATCATGACTGGAAAATGGTGTCCACTTCTTCAAAGAATCAGAAACAGTCATTATCTTGGCCAGGTAAATAAGAATACAAATAAACACCTAAGGGTATTTCTCATTGTCCAACCACTTTAACCCCCTCTCCTCTCCCCTTTCACAAGGGGGGGCCAAAAAAAAATAAATTCATGTATCTTAGTGGTGGCAGCTCCAAAAAAGATAAATTAATATTACTAGAAAGGTTTTTAGCTTTCTTTTTTATCTTTAGCTCCATAAACCTTTTTCAAAGCATTTTCAAATATTTTTAGCCATTTTGGTCTATTTTAAACCAAATTTAACTGTTTGGTCCTTCATCAGCTCTGTTCAACATTATATGTCAATGTATTTACCTTCTTCAGTCTTATGCTTCAAGTTTTTCACCTTTTTCACCTTTTTCAGCCTTATGCTTCACCTTTTTCAGCTTTTTCCCCTTCTTTAGCCTTATGCTTCAACTTTTTCATTTTTCCTTAATTCATTTTCCCTTTCTTCCTTAACTTTTTCGCCTTATGCTTCAATTTTTCACCTTCTTTCAGCCTTATGCTTCAACTTTTTCAGCTTTTTCACTTTTTCAGCCTTATGCTTCAACTTTTTCACCTTCTTCAGCCTTATGCTTTAACTTTTTCAGCTTCTACAGCCTTATGCTTCAACTTTTTCCGCTTTTTTCACCTTCTTCAGCCTTATGCTTCAACTTCTTCAACTTCTAAAGCTTATGAGCATTACAGTTCAACTTCTTCTACTTTCCCAGCCTTTGAGCATTATAGTTCAACTCATTCAACTTCTTTAAGCATTTCAGTTCAGCGTCTTCAGCATGACAGCATTCACACCCGTTGTTACGGAGTAACAACAGTTTCTAGTTATTATTATTATTTTTTTTCCGCCGTTTTTTGGTTGTCCATATCTTCAGCATGCTTCACCCGATTTTAGCCGTTCAAACTTTAAAATGTTCAGCTCCTTCTGGAGATGTGTGCTCGGAAGTTTGGTATTGATAACTTCAACTGTTTTCAAGTTATTGATCATTTATTGATCAATTTTTAACATTGAAGTCAATGGAGAAGCCTTCAAACCCTTCAAAAAACTTCCTCTTCTTTAAACGACTAAGGCTTTTTCATACCTTCAGCTAGAAATACCATTCAAACTTTAAACGAATCAGCAGAGATTGAGCTTTAAAGCTTGCTATTTTTTAAATTGATATCTTCAGCCAATTTTGAATTATGCCAGTTTATAAATCATTCAAATTTTAGAAATTCAGCTTTTTCTCTCCCTTCAACTACACTCTACTTACACTCTAAGTTAAAACCCTTCAGGTCCGTTCAGCCTTCATATCTTCAACATACTTTCAGCTAGAAACACCATTCAAACTTTCAAATACTCTTCAGAAGTTGAACAACTAGAATATATATTTTCAACTTCATATCTTCAACCATTTTTGAGTTATGCCCTCTCCAAAAACATGAAAAATTTCACTTTTCAGGCCAAAATTTTTCATCCCCCAGAAAATTTCAAACAAATGCCCATAACTTCCACAGTTTTCATCGCACAAAAATAAAATTTAGATCAAAACGGAGCTTGACTCGTTGGCTTCGTCGGACCTCCCGGGTCAAAAATCCGTCAGACGCACCGTTTTCGAACTACGCCCCACGGAATCTTACAAAGTCACGAATTTGCTCCTATTCACCTCCATTGTAATCTGGACGAAGAATCCTAAAAGGTCATGTGGATATAACTTGTCACCATGCCAATTGTGTGTACCTTAGGATAAAATAAAAGACATCTCCCAGTTCCTCAAAGCCTTGTGGCGCTCACGGTGAAAAAATTATTTTGATATCTGTTACGGTTTTCTCTCAGTGGACAGTTGTTTGGGGAGTGGTCTCCAGCATTTTCCCATAGAAAACTGAAATATAAAGTCTGTTTAACTGTAATCAACTGTCATTCTCTTACACATGCATGTAGCTCCATTGTCATGACAACCTAATCATTCATAATTCACATAGAAATACACATGTAGGACTTTCTAATGTATTTCTTACTACAAACTCATCAGGATTGTCTCTCTGTCATGTCTTTGTGTCTTCTGGCTGTGTCCTAAACACCAGGATTGTCTCTGTCGGTCCTCCTGTCAACTCCTCTCCTCATAAACTGGATTTCAAACCTGTTTGACCAATGATATCAGATGGTACCAGACTGGTATGATACCTGTATGGCACTGGTTCCATACTGGTACCAGACTGTCTACGGCCGTGGTACCAGACTGGTATCAGACTGGTGCCAAAGTGGTATCAGACTGGTACCAGACTGGTATTTCATTGCTTCCACACTGGTACCAGACTGGTATAGCACTGGTACCAGAATGGAACCATACTGGTATGCCACTGGTATCAGACTGTTAACAGACTGGTATTAGACTGGTACAAGACTGGTATAGCACTGGTACCAGACTGGAACCAGAGTGGTATGCCACTGGTACCAGTCTGAAACCAGACTGGTATAGCACTGGTACCAGACTGGTATCAGACCGGTACCAGATTGTAATTTCATTGGTTCCACACTGGTACCAGACTGGCATAGCACTGGTACCAGAATGGAACCATACTGGTATGCCACTGGTATCAGACTGTGAACAGACTGGTGTCAGACTGGTACAAAACTAGTGTGCTACTGGAATCAGACTGTGAACAGACTGGTGTCAGACTGGTACAAAACTGGTATGCCACTGGTATCAGACTGTTACGAGACTGGTGTCAGACTGGTACAACACTGGTATGCCACTGGTATCAGACTGGTGTCATACTGGTACAAAACTGGTATGCCACTAGTAAAAGGCTGGTACCAGACTGCTATAGCACTGGTATCAGACTGGAGTCAAACTGGTACCAGACTGGTATCAGACTGGAACCAAAATGGTACCAGAATGGAATCAGACTGGTATAGCAGTGGTACCAGACTGGCACCAGACTGTTATGCCACTGGCATCAGACTGACACCAGACTGGTATGCCACTGGTACCAGACTGGTATTTCACTGGTTACACTTGTACCAAACTGGTATGGCACTGGTACCCGGCTAGAACCAGACTGGTATGCCACTGGTATCAGACTGGAACCAGATTGGTATGCCACTGGTCGGTCTGAAACCAGACTGGTATAGCACTGGTACCAGACTGGAATCAGACTGGTACCAGACTGGTATGGCACTGGTATCAGACCAACACCAGACTGGTATGCCACTGGTAGCAGACTGGTATTTCACTGCTTCCACACTGGTACCAGACTGGTATGGCACTGGTACCAGGCTGGAACCAGACTGGTATGCCACTGGTATCAGACTGAAACCAGACTAGTATGCCACTGGTATCAGACTGGTAGCAAACTGGTATGCCACTGGCATCAGATACCAGACTGGTATCAGAATGGTATCAGACTGGAACTAAACTGGTACCAGACTGGTATAGCAGTGGTATCAGACTGTTAACAGAATGGTATGCCACTGGTACCAGACTGGTATTTCACTGGTTCCACACTGGTACCAGACTGGTATGGCACTGGTACCAGGCTGAAACCAGACTGGTATAGCACTGGTACCAGACTGGAATCAGACTGGTACCAGACTGGTATGGCACTGGTATCAGACTGGTACCAGACTGGTATTTCATTGGTTCCACACTGGTACCAGACTGGTATAGCACTGGTACCAGAATGGAACCATACTGGTTTGCTACTGGTATCAGACTTAACAGACTGATACCAGACTGGTATTTAATTGGTTCCACACTGCTACCAGACTGGTATAGCACTGGTACCAGAATGGAACCAAACTGGGATCAGACTGGTAGAGCAGTGGTACCAGAATGGAACCAGACTGGTATGCCACTTGTATCAGACTGTTAACAGAATGGTATCAGACTGGTACCAGACTGGTATACCACTGGCATCAGACCGACACCAGACTGGTATGCCACTGGTAGCAGACTGGTATTTCACGCCCACTGGTTCCAGACTGGTATGGCACTGGTACCAGACTGGTATGGCACTGGTACGGCACTGGTCCACGACTGGAACCAGACTGGTATGGCACTGGTATCAGACTGAAACCAGACTGGTAGTATGCCACTGGTATCAGACTGAAACCAGACTAGTATGCCACTGGTATCAGACTGGTAGCAAACTGGTATGCCACTGGCATCACACTAGTATTTGAATTTATTGAAAGGATAGCCCCATGAGATGTAACATCTTGTTTTGGAGGGGGTCCACGACGCAAACAAACATTTACACAAATGAGTATCAGACTGGTATGGCACTGATAACAACTTGTATCAGACTGGTATGATACCAAGTAATCATGACTGTCATTGAAAATGGTGTCCACTTCTTCAAAAGAATCAGAAACAAGTTATTATCTTGGCCATGGTAAATATGAGAATTACAAATGAAACATCTCTAGAAAGGGTATTTTCTCCTCTTTCTGATGACATTAAGTCCAACGTCACTTTCGAACCGGAAGTGGGCGGGGCCTTAAGAAGAAACAAATAAATTCATGTATCTCTGTGATGGTTGCTCTGAAAATTATGAAACTAATATCACTAGAAAGGTTTTTCCTCCCCTTTCTGATGACATCAAGTCCAACGTCTCTTTCAAACCGGAAGTGGGCGGGGCCTCAAAAGGAAACAAATAAATTCATGTATCTTAGTGGTGGCAGCTCCAAAAAAGATAATATTAATATTACTAGAAAGGTTTTTAGCTTTCTTTTCTTATCTTTAGCTCCATAAACCTTTTTTCAAAGCATTTTCAAATATTTTTAGCCATTTTGGTCTATTTTAAACCAAATTTAACTGTTTGGTCCTTCTTCAGCTCTGTTCAACATTATATGTCAATGTATTTACCTTCTTCAGTCTTATGTTTCAAGTTTTTCACCTTTTTCACCTTTTTCAGCCTTATGCTTCACCTTTTTCAGCTTTTTCCCCTTCTTTAGCCTTATGCTTCAACTTTTTCACCTTTTTCAGCCTTAAGCTTCAACTTTTCAACTTTTCAGCCTAATGCTTCAACTTTTCCAGCTTTTTTTTTTTTTTTACCTTTTTCAGCCTTATGCGTCAACTTTTTCAGCTTTTTAACCTTTTTCAGCCTTATGCTTCAACTTTTTCACCTTCTTTCACACCTTATGCTTCAACTTTTTCAGCTTTTTTCACATTTTTCAGCCTTATGCTTCAACTTTTTCACCTTCTTCAGTCTTATGCTTTAACTTTTTCAGCTTCTACAGCCTTATGATTCAACTTTTTCCGCTTTTTTCACCTTCTTCAGCCTTATGCTTCAACTTCTTCAACTTCTAAAGCTTATGAGCATTACAGTTCAACTTCTTCTACTTTTCCAGCCTTTGAGCATTATAGTTCAACTCATTCAACTTCTTTAAGCATTTCAGTTCAGCGTCTTCAGCATGACAGCATTCACACCCGTTGTTACGGAGTAACAACAGTTTCTAGTTATTATTAAACTTTTTCAGTTTCCGTCATGTTTTTTGACGGCCTACTCCTCCCAGGGCTTTGCCAGCACCCCCACAAAAGTTATATCAAAACGTGCGTCTCGGCCGGGATCGGTGTGCTTGTTATTTGTCCGCGCAAAACTCAAACGGTGTTCACGCAATTCGCAAAAAACTGCGATTTTCGGTCCCATAGGAATGAATGGGATTTGGTCGAAAACAGCCGAGTAAAAAACCAAGAACCCAGGTCACTTTGGACCTCTATAGCTCAGCCATACCATAACATAGAAACACCATTCAAAGTTTAAACGGGTCACGAAAGCTGAAACTTTAACCATGTGAAAGGATATGTACATATCTGTTACGGTTTTGACACAATGGTAAGTTACGTTTTAGGAAAAATCCAAAAAATCCCAAAATCCCTCCGCACTCTAGCCGCACTCTAACTTTTGAAGCATTTCCAACTTTGAAACAAATGGCCATAACTCCCACACCGTTCATCGTACAGACATAATTTTTACATCAAAACGTAGGAAATCTTGTTGGCTTCATTTCATCCTTCCGCACATTTTTTGCTCAGACGCACCGTTTTTGAACTACGGCTCTCGGAATCTTAGAAAGTCACCATTTTGCTCCTATATCTCTCCATTGTAATCTAGACGGAAAGCTCAAAAAGCCCTGATTCTTAAAACTGTCACCATTTAAATTCTGTTCCACTTAGGATAAAATAAAATACATTCCTGAGTTCCTGAAAGCCTCATGGCGCTCACGGTGAAAAAATTATTTTGATATCTGTTACGGTTTTCTCGCAGTGGACGATTCAGCATTTTCCCATAGAAAACTAAGGCATAAAGTCTCTAACTGAAATTAACTGACATTCTGTGACACACACACAGACAGGTGCTGGAGTTCTGTGAGGTCACACACACACATTTCCTCATAATGTAATATTATATCTGAGAAACTGGATGATAAACTGAATCCTCCACAGGTTTTAGTAGTTTATAAGGGACATGAGTGATTCTAGGCCGTCTGTCAGTGACAATATACAGACATTTCTCATAATCTCTCTATTTTCTCATTCACTCACTTTCTGTCTTTCTGTCTGTGTGTCTGACCAAGTGAGTGATTCTTCACAGTGTTTCAGTGACATCAAACATGTATTTGTGCCATAGAGCCTATTTGTTCTGCCCAGCTACTGAACCAGGTGAATCCAATCAGCACAGTGGATTAAATTGGGCTGATTGGACTCACCTGGTTCAGTGGCTGCAAAGAATAAAAACATCTATTTATCTGTCTGTCTCACAGTATCTATCTGTCTGTCTGTCTCACAGTATCTGTCTGTCTGTCTCTCAGTGTCTCTCCGTCTGTCACTCAGTGTCTGTCTATCTAGTATCTGTCTCACAGTATCTATCTGTCTGACACTATGAGACAGACAATCTGTCTGTCTGTCTCTCAGTGTCGAACAATCTATCTAAGTATCTGTCTCACAGTGTCTGTCTGTCTCTCAGTGTCTATCAATCTATCTAAGTACTGTATCTGTCTATCTCACAGTCTCTGTCTGTCTGTCTGTCTATCTATGCAACTAAATTTCTCATTGAAAATGAATGGTGTTTGGCCAGAATGAGTGAAAAACTAAGGTCACTTTGGAGCTTTGCCAGTAAGCCATACTTTCAGATTATTACGGAAAGGTCAAAAAGCCCTGATTCTTAAAACTGTCACCATTTAAATTCTGTTCCACTTAGGATAAAATAAAAGACATTTCTGAGTTCCTCAAAGCCTCGTTGCGCTCACAGTGAAAAAAATATTTTGATATCTGTTACGGTTTTCTCTCAGCGGACAGTTGTTCGGGAAGTGTCCCACAGGCTTTTTCAATGGAGATTTGATACATAATGTCTGTGGAACTGTAATTAACTGTCACAATGTTACACATGCAGAAAGGCTCCGTTGTCATGACAACCTGATTAGCTCTGCAGCTGTGTGGAGAAATGATGAATGAGACTGATATTAGACTGATACCAGACTAGTATCATACTGGTATCAGACTGATATCAGACTGGCATGTAACTGGTAAAACACTGATATCAGACTGATACCAGACTAGTATCATACTGGTATCAGACTGATATCAGACTGACATGTAACTGGTAAAACACTGAGATCAGACTGATATCAGACTAGTATCATTCTGGTATCAGACTGATATCAGACTGACATGTAACTGGTAAAACACTGATATCAGACTGATATCAGACTAGTATCATTCTGATATCAGACTGATATCAGACTGACATGTAACTGGTAAAACACTGATATCAGACTGATATCAGACTAGTGTCATATACACATATGTA